>JABJVR010000041.1:904181-919384 GCA_025773905.1 Chitala chitala | reverse complement strand
TGTGTGTGTGTGTGTGTGTGTGTGTGTGTGTGTGTGTGTGTGTGTGTGTGTGTGTGTGTGTGTGTGTGTGTCTGTGTAGAATATGGGGGGGGTTGTTTGGTGTGGGGAACAATAGGACTAGGGCCCCTTCAATCCAATGAGGTAGTGGTTAGCCACAACAGTGAGTGATCATGCAAAGGATGGGGGTGGGGGGGTGGGTTTTTGGACAAGGTAGCAAATGTATTGCATTGGTACAAACTGTAGTCCCCATGTAAAGTTGTGTGTACCATAACATTTTCCTTGGTGTATGAATCTACATAAATCTGTGGTGTCCATATACTCGCAGGTGGCAAGACTTTGAACAGTGTATGTACTGTGTACACAATTCTGTATATTTATATCAGTGTAGTCATTTTATAAAGTAGTAGTCCTCACAGCACACAATCAATGTGGAAGATTGTAAAATTGTACGAGACTTCTTCTGAATTATTATCAGTTTCCTTAGAACACAAAGCATAGGATTACATGGGCGTGCGTCCTACTGTGTGTGTGTGTGTGTGTGTGTGTGTGTGTGTGAGGACATGTCAGTGTGGCACATTCCCCCAGCACGACTCCATCCACCCTGACAGAACAGGATCCACCCGTGTTTTATGGAAGCGGGCCATCTATCGCAGCGACGCCTGTTCAAACATATGAAAGCATTTATTCATTTTGAGCCTGATGTGCTTAACAACGGACCTTGACAACAGCCCTCGAGAAACTGATGCAGATCAGGCGCTGTACCACCTGGTTTCCGAATGTGTGTCGGATGGCTGAGGCACCCATGTGGGGCTTGGCTCCAGAACCAGCAATGGGACATCTGAGGTGCTCCACTGCAAAGCTGATAGTCAGTAGTTATGAACAGTCACGTTGGAACCACTGGGTACCCGTGCGTACCATTTTACTAAAAATGTCCACAGGCTTGGCTTGGCTGAGAAACATACTGCCTTTTCAGGAACCAGGCAAGGTCGCGCACGGAGTCCTTACATGTGGCATGGATCCCGGTGAGGAGGAATTTGTGTACTTGTCGCTCTGTTTCTCCATGTTGTCTGACACATGGTTGATCTTCTCCACTCAGCCGCCGTCCTCAAGTACGAGAACAACGTCATGAACATCCGCCAGTTCAACTGCTCCCCCCATCCGTACTGGCTGCCAAACTTCATGGACGTGTTCACCTGGTCTCTTCCGTTTGTTGGAGAGAAAGGTGCGGGCACCCAGCATCATGCTTCTTATTTTGTGGGACCCAACTGTTAATTTCTCCAGTCAAATGCATTTTGTATGTGCTCTTTCATGATAGGTTATTTGATATTCATTCGAAATAATCTGGGGGCAGTAATTACTGCTACTGTACAGATTAGTGCGCTGTAACGTGTGAGGTCTCATTTGGATTTCATTCACGTAACTAACGTTCTTTGAGAAACCACTTTGGTTTTTCGGAACAAATTAGCTTTGTTTTCTCGAAATTAGCATTTGTTTTAATGAAAAGTTTTAATATTGAGTCAATCAATATTCCATACTTTAATACTGCACAAAAGAGAGCTTCAGAAATTAATCAGAGCGCAACAGCGTTACCCAGGGTAAACCTGATTACAAATATGTGCCGTATTAGTTTATTCATTTATTCTAATGAGCGGGCAAAGGCCGTCTGGCACTGCTGCGTTACAAACGGCGAAGAATAAGAGCGTGTATCTGTTTGCCAGCTGTGTGATGTTTTTCCCGCCCCGTAGTGACACCCTTCTCTCTCTGACTCCTGCAGTTACAGAGATGCTGGTGAATGTGTTGAGCATCTGCTCCGACGACGAGCTCATGAACGACGGCGATGAAATCTTCGACGGTAAATCCTTAACGTTATTTCCTGTAACTGATACGACTGAACTCGTTCTGCCTTTTTGGCCTGAAAGCAGTCCTTCCTCTCGATGTGTTTTTTATTGCACGTAAGGCTGACTAATCGCTCAGGCGGTTGACACAGGGCAGACGTTGCGTGCGTAACGTCAGTTCATCTCTCGAAACAGTGTGCTGTATTCTGTAATTATCTCCGACCTGTCCCTCGCCTCCAGTCCTTTGGCTTACCTTCTCTTTGTTACCTGCTCAGCCAACGCAGCGGCTGCTCGGAAAGAAGTGATCAGGAATAAGATCCGGGCCATAGGAAAGATGGCCAAGATGTTCTCTGTGCTCAGGTGAGCCTGCTCTGCTGCCTCCTGGCTTTGCTACCTGAATGCTGGACGTTAGCAGCACAAGAAGTTAATGCAGCCATGATGTACTTGTGATCACGAAAGCACGACACGCTCACCCTTGCCTGTTGCACCCTTTACACACGCACTAATCCTGAGCTGCCACAGCAGAGGAGCGCAGCTGTGCAGTTGGATCACTTGTTAGCACTCCTCTGTCATCCCGCAGGGAGGAGAGCGAGAACGTCCTAACGCTGAAGGGGCTGACGCCCACCGGCATGCTCCCCAGTGGGGTGCTCTCGGGGGGCAAGCAGACGCTGCAGAGCGGTGAGTACCCAGGCCGGCATGGAGCCTCGATTCGCTTCGCAACAGGGGAGCCTCTCTGCCTGCCACTGCTGCTCGCCCAAATGGTGGTGGTGTGTGTGTGTGTGTGTGTGTGTGTGTGTGTGTGTGTGTGTGTGTGTGTGAGGGGAGGGGGGCAAGGCAGCGGAGTCTGCTCAACGCTCTGACCACGTGGTGACTGACGCTGGCAAATGGGAATGTGAGCTCGGCACTCCCCAGGGCCTGGCTGTGGTGTGTGAGCGCATCTTGCTTGGCTGTGCATGGCTTTGGGAAGTAACTGCGGCCCCCCCACCCCCTCCCTCCCTCTTTGTGCTTCTCAGCTACGATCGAGGCCATCGAAGCCATTGAGACGGAAGCTGAGGACAGAGAAGGTAACTGTCCAGTTGTTCCCAGGAAGACGCCCTGGCGTGCCGGTTTTTGGCACCTTGTCAGGAATGCGGAAGGCTAGCCATGAGAGTGGCCGGCCAATGTTAGCTCTCGTAATGGATTGCCTCGCGTGCTAGCAAGCGCTCGGCCATCAGTGGGGCCACGGTTTGCATGCTGGACTGCAGAAACTTGGTGCTTTCAGCATGAGTTTGCTCTGTTTTCTGCCCTCTCTATGTGGCTAAACATACCTCGTGAGATCTGCAGGTAAAGACGTGAGGAAGAGGAGGTTGGGGACCTCGCACCCCACTACACTCAAGAGAACAGCTAACTGGTGCTGAGGGCTTTATGGCAGAGAGTGTGGAGCTGGTGGAGGAGTGACTGATGCCACAGCTTTGCAAAGGAAAAGTAGCAATAGAAAGAGATCTTAGTTTCTGTTGTTTAATATAAAGTCCTCTAGCACCCTCTGCTGTTCAGTGGCATTTTGACTAGTTTGTAACATTATGAAAACAATATTTATACTACTGTAATCAAAACTAAGGTAAACAAAAGCCTTGGAGCCTGCCTTTTGTCACCCATGCTGTTTGACCATCTTGAAACCTCAGAAGCTTCTGATGAGGAGTCCTCACTACATTTACATATTTACCAGATGGTTTTATCCAAAGCAACTTACAACATTTCATATACATGTTATAGCAATATTGGTTCTTTGCATTTAACCCATTCCCCTGGGGGAGCAGCAGGCAGCCACATGCAGCACCTAGAGAGCTAGCAGTTAAGTGTCTTGCTCAAGGACACACCTCAGAACTGGACTGGGATTCAAGGGATTCAAGACAGCAGACTTCTACATCCCAGTCTGATAGTCTACCCATTAAGCCACCAGCTGATAATGAAGCTTGCTAGAAGTGGTGAGCTTCACCATCAAACCCTAACTGTGTACATTCAGAGCCCACCGTACCCTCTCATTGTGGAGTTTTATCAGATGTACTCAGCTTTCACATTGACTACCTTAATAATTAAATGATCAAAATGTCTTCACAACTACTTTCTGTAAATAATATATGAGTTATTAAATTACTTCAAAGATAATTATATTTACATATACCAATCGTATTGCAAATGGTTACTTCAAATTAACATTTTTAACACCTTAATCGAACCCCAGGCCCGGAGGTGCGCGGCGACAGTGCTAACCACCACGCCGCCATCATTACAGTCAAGTTTTCAAAAATGTGCTGTCTGGTAATTGTATTTTTAACACCTTTAACACCTCCTACTTATGACTATAAATATTAAATACCGATATAATGATATTTAGAGTATTATAGAAAATATGAAATATGTATTAATGTTAAAGTAATTATCAGAATTACAGTATGTCTTGGGATTGACCATAATGTTTAAATTTTGGAGGGATATCCTAGCAACCCAGGATAGTAAACAGGAAGTCAAAAATCATTCCCAAATCCTGATATAGCCTGCATCACTGCCACCTAGTGGCGAAATGGTTGTGGCATCACTGGCTCATCTCCTTCCCATTGATGGCTTAAAAAACTAGTCATTACAGTCCATCCAGCCAGCCATCCATCCATCATCTTAACCACTCATTCCTGGTGAGGGTCACGGGAAGCCTGGAGCCCATCCTAGGGCACCAGCCCACCCCAGGACATGTGCACACGCCAACCTGACCAGCATGTTTTTGGACCGTGGGAGGAAACCGGAATACCCGGAGAAAACTCACCGAGCATAGGGAGAACATGCAAACGCCACGCACACAGACCCAAGGCGGGAATCAAACCCCAGGCATAGAAGTGCGCAGCGACAGTGCTAACCACCACGCCACCGTGATTACAGTCAAGTTTTCAAAAATGTGTTGTCTGGTAATTGTGCCTTTGTGATTTCTACTGTAGTGGTAATAATGACTGTACTGTGTACTGTGTATAAATAATCCAGCACCTTTGAAAAAGACCCAGAAATCTCCATCAACTTCTTTTTGCAGTTGGGGAACTCTACACTAAATGGATGTGTAGTATTTAGTTTGCACAACAGTAGCATGTCATTGATTCTGGCCTTTATTCAGTAGCCTCTCTGTTAGGAGTTCATCTTATTTATCTATTTAGGCTTTCCAACCACAGTTACTCATGGGCAGCTTTCAGAAAAAAATTCCCCCTCTCAATAAATGCCTTAATTATTTCCATACATGGGTGCTTTCGATTTTTTTTTTGACCGCCACACTCATTTGACTGGTCCAGCTGTGCCTGTAAGTGCCTGCAAAAAGTTGCCTCACATTCACTCACAAATGTTTGGTTGTGGGGTGTTGTTGCATGTACATCTACCTGCAGTACTATGATACGACAGCTGTGGCCATTGGCTGAGTGGCTGATCGACGTGAGAAGATAATCGACGCCCTTATTAGCAGAAATCTGGACCGAGCTCTTGCTGTCCCTTCACCGTATGTTTAATGTTGACTCAGTTATTAAGCTAATCTCTTTGATTTGGAAAAAGCTGTCACTACATACTGATGGCAGATGATGACAGTTAGCTCACAGTCTTCTGTCTGGCGTGGGCTCGGAGGGGGGGGGGGTCACATGGCCTGCAGTTCTGGGGCACTGAAACACAGCTGTGATTCTGTAGCTGTTTCCTGCTTTGCTGGGCTCTGCTGAGTTTGTTCCTAGAGAAGGAAGTCACATGGGTGGAGAACACTGGTGCTCAGGATTTTGTTTCCCATTATGAAACATTTTGGCATGTTCAAGAGTGCCACTCCCTTACCGATCTTGACAGAGTACAGAGGAAAGTGTGAGCTAGCTGTGAGACTCTAGCTTTGTCACCTAGGCCTTTATATGACCATGTAGCAGAACAACTCCTAGGTTTAAAGCTAGTGGGATAAGAGATACTGAGGGCTGCCTCCATCAACGTGAGTAAATGATGGAAACAGCTGCTCTGCTGTCTGTGTACGCCATAAGGCAATGACACCCAGAAGAGTGTAAACTCAGGTTTGGTGATGTGGTGCTGCTCCCCCACTCAATGTAAATATTAACACACACACACACACACACACACAAAGACTCAATGGCATGGATCTGCCAGGGTCACATCTGTAGAATGTCATTGGCACTGACAGTCATGATACACTTCACATGTCACCCCCTACAGGCTATGATGGTGTGTTGTGACAGCAATGGGCATGGCAAGTGTGAAACAAAGGCATAGCAGTGTTAGGGCATGGGAAGCTTAGCAGTGTGTTAGGGCATGACATGAGGAGTACCAGGCTTTCCCTCCGTGACAGCTGGAACATAAAACTGTGCTTTCTGCTCCTCTGTCCTGGCAGCTATTCGTGGATTTTCACCCCAGCATAAGATCAGCAGCTTTGAGGAGGCAAAGGGGTTGGACCGTATCAATGAGAGGATGCCCCCCCGCAAAGATGCTGTCAACAACGTGGGCCACTCCATGGGAAAGATGAACATGTCAGAATCCAACGGCACGGACGATAACAGCAATATACAATGATGCCTCAACTTGGACTGGAAACCATCATCTGCTGTCACCAGTCCTACTGGCAACACCATGTGGCACAACATTGAAATCTACATTTCAGACCACAGCTCTTCAAAAAAGGAAGTCAAAAAGAAAATAATACAAAAACTGTTGTACATCGACAAAAACACCTATTTTGCTTAAAATCAAATTTGAGAAAACCAAATTAAATTCTTGTACAGAATGGAAAGGTAGCTGGCTTTTCAAGCTGGATTGTAAGAGAGTCAGTCTAACCTGGTAAAGCAGTCTTCCTGCTGTGGTAATAAAGTGTCAGCAGCCAGGTGTGTATATGTAAAGTGTCAGGGGGTGGAGCCACTTTGAGGAAGTGAAAGCCCCCCAGTGTACATCAACTCTTTCCTTTTCCTGTCAGTACAGATCAGAAATCAGTTTGTCCATAGGTTTTCTTTTAGAGTAATTCATTGTATTGCGTTGAACATCACACTGAAGATCTGGTGTGGGTGTGTGTGTGTGTGTGTGTGTGTGTGTGTGTGTGTGTATATATATATATATATATATATATATATATACACACACACACACACATACACACACACACACAGACAAAAGATTCATCCGTAAAATTACATAAATTGATACTGCTATTTAATGTTTTGCTATTAGTATTGAATGTTAAATTATTTATTAAAAAAGAAATAACTACAACTGTAAACAAAATGCTAAGTGCAGTGCAGTCTTACATGATTTTTTTAACAATGTAATTTTATGTGTGGTTAAGATTTCACGAGCCCCAGAGCACAGGACTGACTTGGGCTTGCAGGCTCACGCCTTCGCTGACGTTGCCCTGAATTCAGAGCACAGTGCAGCCTGACTTCAATTTCTGCCTCCTCTTGACTGATTGTTCCCCACTGCCTCTAATTAAAAAGGAATAATGCACACATTTTTTTTTTGCAGACCTAATGTATCATTACAGTAAAGGCCACCCACAGAGTGAACAAGACAGCAGTTTGTACAGCACTAAGAGAAACGCATCGTCGCATGTGCTCCAGTTCCTTATTGACATGTGAAATTATATTTGTGCCGTGTCTCAATATAGTAGATCTGAATTATTTCCCATTTCAAATTATATTTGTAAAGTTCTATTTTTATTTTATATAGTTTTTTTTTTAAGCAGGCTTGTTTTTTATGTTTCCATATTTTTTCATCATTTTGCTATGGTTGAATTTCTTTACTGCTGTACAGTCACTGAAGCTCTTTGAAGGTGTGACTCCTCGTGGTTTCTTTCCTGTTCTGTTGATGTACAGACGTTGTTCAATAGTGTGAATGAATATATTATTCAGTGATAAGCAACATTCAGACTGCAGAAGCATGATCGCATGGTTTATTCAGACGTAAAACAAATTGGATACAAGTCCAGTGTCTCACTTTTAAAAAGGCAAATATATTGTCAATATTAATTCTTAACAATATTCTTATTATTGTCATTATTATAATTAAGCTTACTGTTCCTTATTCTTCCACTTGTTTCTGAACCTTGTTTGGTCGCAATGTGGTTTTCTTTGAGAAAGGAATTTCATGGAATTTAACTTGTGACACTTTTTCTTGTTTCATTCTTTTTTTTTTCTCTGACAGTTTTCACATACAAATTCCTAAATAATACACACATTGTAAGCATGCCCTATGGGACAAATCACTTTTTTACTCTTGAATAAAATATGCATGAAGTATCAATGCCTACCATTACTTATACTTAATCACTTTGGGTTCTCTCTCTCTCTCTCTCTCTCTCTCTCTCTCTCTCTCACACACACACACACACACACAACTTGCTTGGCAGAGAGATATTCAGGCGCAGGTGCTGTAGTAAAAAAAAAAAGATGGGGACGTTTATTTTGAGGGGTACTGATCTATTAGAAGAGATTGGTGTTGATGTACTGACCATAAAACATGACTTAAAATTAAATGCACTGTTAGGCAGCGGAATACCCAACCACCACTATGGTGTTGGTCCCAAGCCCGGATAAATGGGGAGTCCTGTACCACCCTCACATACTTTCCTGCTATTCTCAACTTCCTCATACAGGAGCTGTGGTATTGTATGAGGAAGTCGAGAGTAGCGGAAAGTTATGTGAGGATAGTACAGGACATGTGTGAGCACAGCATGACAGCAGTGAGGTGTGTGGTAGGAATGACATATGGTTCAAGGTGGAGGTGGGATTGCATCAAGGATCAGCTCTCAGCCCCTCTTATTTACAATGGTGACAGACAGGTTGATGGATGAGGTCAGACAGGAGTCTCCGTGGACTTTGATGTTTAGCTGATGACATAGTGATCTGTAGCGAAAGTTAGGAGCAAGTGGAAATGAACCTGGAGAGGTGGAGGTATGCACTGGAAAAAAGGGGAATGTTAGTCAGTAGGAGCAAGACAGAGTACATGTGTGTAAATGAGAGAGTGTGGTTGAATGTTGCAGTTGCAAGGAACAGATATTGAAGGTGAATTAGTTTAAATGGTTAGGGTCAACCGTTCAAAGTAATGGGGAGTGTAGTAGAGAAGTGAAAAAGAGAGTACAGGTAGGATGGAGTGGGTGGAGAAGAGTGTCAGAAGTGATCTGCGATAGAAGGGTAGCTGCAAGAGTGAAAGGGAAGGTTTACAGGATAGTAGTGAGACCAGCTATGTTGTATGGGCTGGAGACATTGGCACTGACAAAGAGACGGGAGGCAGAGTTGGAGGTAGCAGAGTTGAAGATGCTGAGGTTTTCATTGGGAGTGACAAGATTGGACAGGATTAAAAATGAGGATATTAGGGGGACAGCACAGGTAGGACAGTTCGGAGATAAAGTGAGAGAGGCGAGGCTTTGGAAATGTGCGTTTGGTTTGGACACGTGCAGAGGAGGGAGACAGAGTATATAGGGAAAAGAATGCTGAGGATGGAGCTGCCAGATAGGAGGAGAAGAGGAAGGCCAAAGAGGAGGTTCAGGGACGTAGTGAGGGAGGACATGAAAGAGTGGTGGCAGAGGAAGCTGCTGAGAACAGGTTGGAATGGAATAGGATGATCCGCTGTGGTGACCCCTAAAGGGAGCAGCCAAAAGAGGAAGAAGAAGTTAGGCAGTGGACGCTTACAAGTGCTGAGTTTTGATGATGATGATGATGATGATGAATGTTATGATGGTGATGGAGATGATGGTGATATAAGCTGTACCTCAGTACGCAATGGGGTCTCTGACATTGGTCAAACTTGGTTTTTACAACTACCAATATCTTAATAATGGTGTAATAGATGTGTGTAAGTAGCGTGATATTTGTATGGACATTTGAGTACATTGTGGAATTGTGGAATACATAACCATGGTATTTGATGATGAAAAAGACAGTTGATGGCTTTGTACAGTTAGTAAGTTTGTAAGTGAAGAACAAGTGAAGATTTGTTTGACTGTGTGAGGGAATCCCATACCATATTAGGAAGTATAGCTCTCTCACCCCCCACCCCTCATTTCCGAATCACCAGCAGTGCTCACGTTTATTTTTTTCAGTCTTTTTCCATGAGTGTATTCTGTCTGCTTCCTGTCATTCTTTCACAGGAAGTAAATAGAACAGAGTTGGGGAGACAGGGGCAGCACCCAGCCTCCACCCCCAAAAACACATAGTGCAGTGAGGCTGGGCACTGACCTGGCACTTTTTGGACGGCAGGACCGGCTACCCAGAAGAACCCACAGACAGATACGCTAACACACAGACACGTGTGTGGACACAGTGGGAAAAGATCTAGAAAAAAAATCCACAGCACGCACTCATTCAGTTAAAATCCTCAAACGGCACCAAGTGACAAAGCAGCCTTCCAGATGTGGAGATGGATCGATATTCTGTCTGCGCCCTGCTGCTTCTGAGCACACATTTGTGCTGGATCGTAACAGGTCAGTCAAAAGCAGCACTGAATGTACAATCTGTATTTTTTCCTGTCTATTCTGCCTTATCGTTATGATCAAGTTGATTAATGTATATTTTGTTAAACAGCTGTTCAGAAAGCTCAATAGTTACATTTATAGCCTTCTGTTGAAAGTACAATAGAATGGTGAGATTTTTTTTCACAAATTTTAAATAGGCATTTAACAGCAAAGCACATCTCATGAAAGTTGCTAAGTAACCACGACAACCATCCTTAAACATTAAAATAAAGGCATTGCCTATTTTAATTTCAGCTCGTATATATTCTACACAAGAAAGTGCAATCAAAGAGACTCGTAATGTCACCGTTCCCATCACGACTACAACAGCCACCACAGGTATGTCTATCTGATATTTTGATATTGTAAACATTTGGTGAGCAGCCGGACAGGGACAAGAGGCAGACAAGGTCTAAACACAAAAAGTGGATTTATTTGGGCCAGATGAAGGTGTGATGAAGTCAACATTGGAACAGGGCAAAGGAACACAACCGAATTAACGCAGGACAGACAATACGAGTATTATATCAGAACACTAACAACTGTAGCATCTACATAACCTTAAGGAGCTACAATAACCAGCGAAGGACTGAATGAAACACAGGCTTTAAATAGGGGTACAAAGACAAACAAAGACAGGTGTACCTTATGAGGCTATAAACAGGAAAAGCATAAACTAAGACTGACACAGGGAAAGAAGAAACTAGACAGGGTAGACATAGGACAAAATGTAGAGCAGAGTGGAAACCTAGAGCAAGAGAATGGAACTAGACAGGATAGAAATGGGACAAAAGTAGACAGGACACAGCCCGAGGCATGACAGATATGCCACTAGATTGATCTGTATTACCCTAAAATGATTTACATTGGTTTCTGTTTGAAGCATCCATACATTTACCACAAACGGCTATTTTGTACTACATGGAGTCACTGTGAATAAGGAGTGTTTACTGACTGTATTTAAGAGTATGATATAAGATCTTTGCTCAAACAGGAATGTCACCTTTGATTTTCTGATCACTTTAGGTATGTCTCTGACACCACAAAGCATACCACCAGCTCCCAGACACACAACAGACAGGCACAGCACAACATATTCTGCCAATTTAAAGCATGAGGTGAATATATCATCAATATACACATCAGGTAAGTGTTTATATTTATCAATTGATATAAGCCATTATTGAGAAACGATTTTATATTTTCATTATGTCAGGTGCTCATATTTATCTTTGGTTTGTATTAATGTGCTTTTTATTTTTAATTACAACCACAGCCATAAAAAAATCTGTTTTTGTTAACAAGATGTTAACAAGGAGACAAATTCACTCCTGAAAAAGTAATCAGTAAAGTGGATAGTGGATGGGTAAGTTCTAATTAATGTAACCCCTAACTGTTACACTGGCAATCAAAATTTGGGCACACCTCATAAGAAAGACCTTTTTTTTCAGAATTTCCTACATTTTAGAATAACTGTGAAGTTATTAAATGTGTAAAATAATGTGGAATTGTGCAGTGAGCCAAAATGGTGTTGAAGTAAATATTACATTTTACATTTTTCAGAATAGCTAAACGCGGCCTTAATTACAGCTTTGCAGATTCTTTCCATTCTGTCAATAAGCATCATGAAATATTCACCTGGGGTCTTGTGTAGGTCCTCAAGGAGTTCCCATATACGGTGATGTCAGTGTTGTGTTATAACTTCATATCCACGCATGTATATAAACCTCTCTATACAGGTAGAAGTACCACAACTGTTGCCACTCATAGTATGAGCAACACAAGCTGGACATTGTTACCACCAGGTAATCGTTGTGTGTTCTTCAGTGACCTGGTAATCAGAGCTCATAACTTTGAATATGATAAATTAATTTAAGGGGCTCATTGACTAGTGTAACCAAAAATTATTTTATGGTTTGTACTGGGTGTGGGGAACGTTTTCAGTATGGCTATGGTAATGTTGCAGGAAATAGCGCTGATGCGAACCATACTTCAGCCTTGGCTACAACCACCAGAAGCAACCACCAACCAAGGACATCCACCCTACACAGCATTACTGCTACAGAGGGTAATTTCCTTCTCTGTTTCAATAGCCCTCTTTACAAAAGCAGGCAAAACTCCCTCCATAAATCATTACATGAACTGTATTTTGGAACTTGTATCCGGTTATTCTCTGACACAGAGGGCTGAAATCCTTTGGATGGAATTGCATTAGCATATTTTCATGAATTCAGAAGTAGGAATTCAGAAGAAGGACCTTGTGAACAGTACCATATAGCACCATGTTTTATGGACAGGATACACTGTTAATGGGCACATAGGATTGTATCCAGTGGATCAGCTGTACTTCTTTCCCTTCAGGTTCAACAACACCATCAACAACGAGAGCTGCGGCATTCATGACTTCGACCAATGGCACGTATGGAACAGACAAGAACGCTCCTCCCACTCAGGCTCCAGGAAACAGCCTGGTTATGCTCGCATTCGGTAACATCCTCTACCAGTCAATCACTCACAGTTCAGTCTATAAAACAGCAGACACTGTGTTGTGGCCACATTCATTTGCTTTCAATAGTTTTATCACATCCATATAATTTCTCAACAATTCAAAGTATGAAAATCTGAATCAACACTCATGCTTCACACTCAGCTGTTTAAAAGATGGCTATACTAGTACAAATTTTCACTGAGCCTATTCCCTTGCAGGGGTCATGAGTTTCATCCTTGTTCTGATCATTGTCATGGTGATTTTGGTGACAGCTGTTAATGTGAGGGGACGGTGTAACAGCAATAAGGATGGAGGTAAAAACCTGGACATGTGTCTGCAATGTTACACATGACTATTTGACTGTGAAAATCACTTTGTGGATTCTCTTATGAATACTGCATAACAATTGGAGAATGAAACCACCACAAGGTTGTTTCAGCAGTCACCTGGCTATGAGTTACTCTGGGACATTTCTAAGTCATTATAAATGAATGTGTTCTGACCAACATGGTGTATCTCAGATGCAGCAATAATAATATAAAACCTAACTCTCCACATGTTATTCAGTGGTCAAAGTCCTGACTGTTGGGAAAGCTTGAGATTTAAGGCTAGGGAGTAAATATTACACAAATTCAACTCCTAAGACAGTTTGGCTTTGAATTTGATGCCATTCCTGTAGCTCCTATAGTGAGGCTGGGGCCAAGCTTTAACTTTGTGCACATTGGTAGTCCCAGTGAGAGGTTGAGTGGGGAATATAGATGTCTAAGCAACCCAGGGTGGGACACATCAGCATTACCTCTCAAGACAAACTCTGCCACTCTGCCCACACAGCAATATTCTCAGACTGTGAGGGGTAACATTACTGCTCTATTTCACAGACAGAAAGAGTGGAAGTACTGTGTTAGCAGAAAGGTATGTAAAACCTGATTGAATACATACTGATATAAAAGCAATGCTAAGAAATGTTGTTGTGTAACACACAGCATGCTAACACTTATAAAACAATCAATTAGCAGCTGATATTACGTTTAATGTCTTTCATTTCCTCCCAGCAATCTTCAAATAAATGGAGAGAAGGAGAGCATAACTTTGGTTTCTGTGAAAACAATAAACACTGACACAGGTAAGACTGTCTATGTTTCACTTTCATATCTGACCTGGCAAATAATTTCTGCACATGCAAGGATGCAATAATGTATCTCTACAAAGCAAAACACAGCCGTATGGTCTTTTGTTAATTTTTTGACAGACACAGATTCGCCTCAGATCTCCTCTGTGCACAGCATGACACTGGACAGTGAAGAGCAAGAACTCAACAGGGACTTACTGAGCAATAAGGTACAGCCACTGAACTGTGCAGAACTTCCCATACATGAGGACACTTCATCCATTGCCACAGCTGGAAATGTCTTCAATATCTTCCAAACTGACTTCCCGAGAAAGGCCCCTAGCCTACCTGCAGTCCTGCAAACAATAAGCAGTTGGATAATGAGTGGATGGATTGATTTAGTTTTCAAGTGTTGCGAATTACAAAATTATGCAAAAAATCTTAATGATGAGATGTAATCTGATGCACTTTGCTTTTGTCTGCAGATGGTGTAAAAAAGGATCACTTCCTGCTTCTAAACAAAGGCATCGACACTACTCAGATACCATAAGTTTCCCAGTTAAATACGATTGTAACTGTTGATGTTATTTTTTGACTTTTTTTTTGTTTTCAGATTGATACTCCCATGTGATACACACAGTATTTATAAAGTACACAGTGACAAGGGTGCGCATCACTTGTGTTCACTTCATTATATGACAGCTGAAATCCACCCAACCAGATCTCAGGCACACGACAATGGCTTATGGTGTGTTCACATGCTATGGTGTGAAAAATAATATGACTCTCAGGTGTAAACAATTTGTTATAATGAATCCTGTGAAAACTGTGGTTGGTTGGCACCCCGCCTGGTGTGTCCCCTGCCCTGTGCTCTGTGCTTCCTGGGATGGGCTCCAGGCTTCCCGTGACCTTGAATTAGAAAAGCGGTATACAGAGTGCATGGATGGATGGATGAAATACTGTGAATAATAGTGTACTGTTTTACTGTGCAACATTAGAAATCCATACCACTATGTAATAGAAGTTAGATTTGCTGTATAACCACAGCAGTAAATAAATCCAATCCAATAATGGTCAAATACTGTGAAAGGTAACTGTGAAATCTACCAAAAGCAAAGATTTATTTTGCCACAGTACATCACATTCAAGACCAATACTGAATATTATATACCTGTATGTGTGTGTGTATATATATATATATATATATATATATATATATAAATAATTGTGTTGTTTGTCCACCTTTGTAAGGCTTTGTGTATAATCTATTTTCGTATAGCAAAT
>JABJVR010000041.1:890626-903274 GCA_025773905.1 Chitala chitala | reverse complement strand
TAAATAATTGTGTTGTTTGTCCACCTTTGTAAGGCTTTGTGTATAAGCTATTTTCGTATAGCAAATAACAGAACACAAAAATTAAGACGTGTCACGTGTGCGTAGCCGTGTTGATTTATTAAAACAGGGTCATACTAATTAACGCATTTAACACGCGTCGTGCGGTTCAGCGGCTCGAGCTTCAAATTTGCTTCTTACAATTAAAACATAGAGATGACAACGTGCATTTGCAGCTAATAACACGGCCAAGTCAGTGACTGATGAAAGCGAGAAAGCCGGACATTTTCACATTTTAGGCCAATGCCTCCCGGATGTCTGATAACCCTCCATATACTGTCAATGCTACTAAAATAAGGACCAATAACATGTATATATAGTTTATGAAATATATTTACATTTGCGACAATATATTTTTATGTTAAATATCTTTCAAATATGAAATGAGCCGCAATCACAACTGACAAGTGTAACATTTGTATAACTCAGCACGGCAACGTCCCGGACCTCACTTTCCACATGGCCATTTAAGGACCGCTCTCAAAGCCAACGCATTGGCACGAGACGTCGCTCGCGACTAACGGGATTTATTTCCGGTTCCTGTTCAACATGGAGGAGGAAGAATATTAGTCTGTCAGGCGGTGTTAGATTTCTTTTAGTCATTCTAGAATTTCAACTGATTTAGCTTATTTTAAATTTAGGGTGCTTTGAAAAACTTTAATTGCGCACGCGTTTAATTACGCCCGACGGAATGGAAGGTGAAAAAGTGGACATATGCAACAACAATAAAGAACCAGTTAAGTAGTAAATAAAGAAGGTTATGACTGTTGTACATTTAAACGTAACGTAACTAACAGGGTCCGTTACCGGAAAATTTGCTACAAACCAGTTGTTTTTAAAACAAGCTACCAGTTCTGCTTGTTACGTACCATTTGGAATTTCGGTTGAGGTTTTACACATCGACTGGCTAATAAAAATGGATAGAGAGGAATCGGACCGGTTGATAGAAAAAGCGAAACAGTTCTTACGGTCCGGCCGCAGAGACAGGGCACTTCAGCTGTTATATGAAGCACAGAGAGTGTATCCCAGCACCCGAGCAAGAGGTAATGGCAACAAAACTGTATGCACGCATAATAAAGTTCAAAATGTGTCGTGTCTCTATTGTGCTGCATAAACAATTTTGCATGTCAATATCCAGTTTGCACGTTTAAGATTCATTACTCGGCTACAATATACGATGATCAGAAATAGGTCATTGTTGTTAATGTTTTCTGAGATTTCTACCTCTGAGTACAGACCAAATAGTTAATAAGTACTAGTTTCCATAACGGCAGTTTTGAGAGGCGTTTAGCGGTGCGTAGAAGTGTAGTTCTAGCAACGCTTTTTGTACAGCCCTTAAAACAATTTCACGCAAAGTGCGGATTAAAAAGGAGGACGATATGTAATTATTTTTGGGGGGGAGGGGAGTGATATTTTTTACACAATAAAAGAACACAGATATTGGATGACCCCCATCTGTTTGCTTTTGGTTGGAAGTCCAGGTCCTGCTTCCCAGGAAATAGTCTGAAGTGCAGGGGCTGGGCCCAGTTTGCCTGCCTTACTCTTCCTGCTTTGAATGGATTTCATTGCACATCTCTATAATGTTTCCTGTTATGTAAATGAGGAGACTAGTCACACTACAACTTTTCTGCTGGACAGTGAAATCAAATCGGAGCACTTCAGTGGTTATGTACATTTAACTGTCTGCTTACTTGTCTGGCTGTCCCAAGTTTTAATTGATGCTGTCCTGAGGGATGAGGGCGGCCAGGCTGGGCCGGGTCAGACTGGCAATGCCCATGGCTGGCACTCGAGGCAGGAAGAGCCTGTGGGGGAAAGTGATGAGAAGGCCTACACTGAGGACCAGCGGCAGGCTGTCCTCAGGTACGCAGCATCACATATGCCAATACTGCATATATGCAGCTTTCCTCTACCTGCTGCATAGCACAAGGAGCACCTTGCCAAAGTGAAACCTTTACCCAGCTGGAACTGTATCCTTCTTTTCAACCTGTGGAAATGGGCATTTTGCTGTGGCACTTTCCACTGGTGAAGAAAATGAAAGGGGAGACTTGATTTGTGACCTGTTTCCTGAAGTCACATGAAATATTGTGCAGTCACAGTTTTGTATTCTGTGTGATGATAAGCAGGTGTGTGATGTAAAGTCTGTGTGTTGGATTAAAATTTGTTTCATTTCTTAGCAACCGTACGTTCACCTGTGTGTGAGTGGTTTTTCTGACCTGCACTGAGGTGCAGTGATGGGCGTGTTGTGAGATGAAACAGCTAACACTTTCTTTAAAAAGTGTATTGTATGTTAAATTAAGAAAATTATAATGAACTCAGTGGACAATACTTTGTGTGCATTAAAGATTAACAGAACAGAGCAACAGTGTCAGTTTAGGATAATTTCTTGGGACTAATTCTGGGTTTCACATTTGTAGGATAAAGAAGTGCAAGGATTTCTATGAGATCCTTGGCGTGTCTAAGGATGCCAATGATGAAGATCTGAAGAAGGCCTACAGGAAACTGGCACTTCGCTTTCACCCTGACAAAAACTGTGCGCCGGGAGCCACGGAAGCCTTCAAAGGTAGGAGCACATTCTCCAGAAAGCTTCACGGTCAGAGTCAGTCAGTAGCACTTCTTCTAAAATGAGCCATGTTCATTTACTCAGGGTTTTGGTTTTTGAGCACACATTGCAGAGTATTATTATGAATGGATTCTCCTTTATTAGGTTTTTCAAAAAATAACTTAAGAAATTTAATAATTAATGAACCTAAGTACTTAACATAAATGTTTTAAATGATCTGCATAAGGGCGTTATTTAAAGCTTTTAATCAGTGTTCCTCGTATTCAGAGCTGCCCTGACCTTGTCTTTGGGTTTTTTTTTTTTGTGCCTGCAGCCATTGGCAACGCGTACGCTGTTCTGAGTAACGCGGAAAAGCGACGGGAGTATGACCGCTGTGGAGAGGCGGCACCAGCTGACAGCACGCCTCAGCACACGGCCCAGGCTCGTCACGGATACCACCGCAACTTCACCCGGGACTTTGAGGCCGACATCTCCCCAGAGGAGCTTTTTAACGCCTTCTTCGGGGGCAGGTTTCCAACAGGTCAGCATTGTTTAGCACAGTCGACCGCCGTTCTGCCTGGTATTGGCCTGGCACAGCCCTGGTCGTCTCAGTACCGCTGTGACACGTTGTCAATGAAACGTACTAGATTTACACAATTGGCAGTGGCTGATATGAATCCATTCTTCCTTCTTTTAGCACATTGTTTAATATTGAGTTCTATAACTGTCTACGTACACAATCGTTATCAGCCTGCCCCAGGTTAATCGTGCCGATTACTTTAAGTCACGAAGGGACGAGTCACTTTAAGAATCGTTTGTTCTTTTGAGCTTCAGAAAATGAATTGTTCACATGCTGGGATTTGCTGTAGGAAACGTGCACGTTTACACGAACAGGGGAGCCGCCTACGCTCATTACTACCAGCCGCGTCGGCGGCGCACAAACGAGAGGCGGGAGGAGCAGGTGGAGGAGAGCCGCGGCCAGGTGAGCCGAGTATGGTCCGCCGATGTGACAAAGCCATAAGAGAGAAGTTCAGCTCAGCTTTGAATGTGCTTACAGAGCTGAACTTATGTTGGTTACCTGTATGGTGGTGTTGTGTACTCATGCCTTTCAGTGGTGTGTTATTGTCTAAAAGGGTCACCTTCCTGTCCACTATGTCATGTTTGTACATTAAAATGGCAATCCCAGAGATCTTTTAAATTTAAGGGTTTGTGGATGAAGGCTTTTGGATTTGCACTGGAGCAGTAAATAACATATGACAGTGTAACTTAGTGCTGACGTAGTAGGTCTGACGACCTGATTCTGGTGTCCCACGAAATTTATTAAAGGTTTCCTTTAGGATGTCTTAAAGCCTGGGTTTACAACCTGTGCAACACGTCCCACGCGTGGGACATTTCCCAATTTTCTGTGGGATGTGAGAAGTGCTCAAGTCCCTCACAGTTTTTGGGAATTATTGGCCATTGGCCAGTGTGTATGTGTCAATTTGTTGCTTTGCATGGATCATGTGGGACGCCGGTAAATCGTGATTGGTTAAATTGGGACATGGGTTAAAAAAGGTTGAAAACCAAGGTCTTAAAGTATGCTGTATGATCTGTGGGTGGATTATTTGTGCTCCTCTGCAGATGACTGCAAACAGTGGATGGTGCTCATTTTTTTATTACAGAATTAAGGTTTTGTTTTTGATATAGTGGAGTGTCAGAGCCTTCTTAATAACACGGTACCACTGAACTTAAGTTGGATCCATGTACTCAGTGCACCGTAAAACATTGTAATTAACTGCCATGAGTGTGTTATTAGATTGCTCGGCACAAATAAGCCGGTTGCAGAGAGCAGCATCTCGGACCAGATGTTCATGTGAGGCCTGAGCTTGCGTGTTTGTCTCCCCAGAACACGTTCACGGCCTTCCTCCAGCTTCTGCCCGTGCTCGTTCTGATCCTCATCTCTGTGTTCACTCAGCTCATGGCCACCAACCCCCCCTACAGCCTCTTCTACAAGCCGTAAGTCGCAGGCCGCGCATCGGTCACCTTTTGAGGTCATGGTTTGCAGTCCGGACTCGTGGTGTAGAAGGCGGAGCCTGCTGTGACATTGCACAGCTGCAGTGCTGTGCTGTAGGCTCAAGCCAGCCCACCACTTTCATGGAAGGTCTTAGTGGTACCAGGGTTTCATTAGTGTGGAAGGGACTTGTTTGTTTGTTCCTATTAATCCTCTCGCTTGCTCAGTCTTGCATTTTTGTTCTGTTAAGTCAAGTAATTTGTGGATAGTTCCAGTCTTTTAGAAATGAAGTGCCAGACGGTTTTGGAGGGGCCTTCATTTTCAAAATTGCATTATGTCTATAGGTGCTAGAAGAGGTTGTATCTTTTTCAAAAATAACTTCATCTAAATGAGATTGATTGAAAACCACTGTTTAACGACTGGAGCGATACTGTTCTATATTGTCTGCTTGAAACACTCTTGAGTTTCACTGGATGTCGGATGGGGTATGCGCATCCATTTGTCTGAGTCGTTCTCTGGTTTCAGGTCTATGGGCCTGGTTGTTTCCAGGGAGACGCAGCACATGGGCGTCACATACTATGTGAACAAGGGCTTCCAGAAGGAATACAAAGGAGCTACGCTGCTGGAGCTTGAGAAGTCCGTGGAGAATGACTACGTCGAACACCTGCAAAACAGCTGTTGGAAGGAGAAACAGCATAGTAGGCCACAAGCTCTTTCTGCCTTCATGTTCACCATGTACAGTGGGAGGGAAAGTGTAAAGTTATGGAAGTACTGCATGGATTCTTTTTATGCTTTTGGGAGCCTGATGAAGCCTGTTTATGGATCCTTTTTCTGGTTACAAATCTCTAAATCCATAAAATACAAATTTTTACTCATTTTAAAAATAAAGGTGGATCCCCCTAAAATCTGTCCAAGGTCCCCAGTGTACTACATAAAACAGGCTGATGTATTCGGATGGGTGCTGATGTTCGTGTGTTGTTTTCTTGGTGTTGGAAGTTGTATTACACAGCATGTTAACACACCACGTGTCACGGTCCTGTCCTTTTGCAGAGTCGGACCTGAGCAACCTGGCCCAGCTGTACCGCGACGAGCGCTTGAAGCAGAAGGCCGAGGCGATGAAGTTGGAAAACTGCGACAAACTGTCTCGTATCGTGGGTCGGCAGCGAGGCCAATAGGACGAGCCCCCCCACTTCCCCCAGCACACCTGCACAGCGTTTTCCTCAGCAGCAGCCTTGGTCTTTAACCTTATTTTTATTTATGTATAGTATTTATTTATTTATTTGATCAAATTGTGTTCAATCACATATGCTGTGAGCACTGAGAAACGTGAATGTCGATTTTGTTTTCGGAGGGTGAGAAGACAGCTGTATTGCAAGAGATACCTTACAGGGTTATCAGATGCTGCTTTTACTTCCTTACATTAAGGAACAATGTTACAGAGTGGTTCAGATTCATGTTAGTGTTTTTGCCCTTTGTAGACATTCTATCATCACGGAATTCACTTTTCTTTTCTCATACTTACACGTGACTTGCATTTAATGAGCGAGATTGGCGTGTTGTTGTTCACCGTGCACGGGTTGTGTCATTTTGTTTATTGGAACTTGTGATGATGGCGCACGTACCAAAAGGAAATCGCAGCCAAGCGAACCGAGTAACGTGGAAGACGCGATGCGAGGGCCTGTGCTTGTGTGGAAGCTTTTGGGGCACCCTTTTGTGTAACACAAGATACTTTCAATCTGGCAGTACATCCTTGGCTGTGTTGCCAGCACATACCACCAAAGTGCAGGCAGACTTTCATTAAGACAAACAGGTATTGTAAATCCCCTGCTAAGGCTTTCCAACATGAAAGGTCCTGTTCTGGTTTCCCTAGTGTATAACAGTCTGTGGGGGAGGGAAATAATAAAAAAAAAAAAAATCTAAGCTTTTATGTATGTAAGATAATGCTGCTGTGTAACAGTAAGGATTCCATACTCGTGTGTATAAGACTACATCCTTAATTTAAAACACTTTTGAGGCACTTTTGTGTCAGAGACTATTCTCTCACTCCTCATCTCCAGTGCATGCTGCTGTCTCCTACCTTGTGTAAAGATGCTGGTTTGAATTTGCCGTTTCCTTGTCTGAATACTGTCACCGGTGGAGTAAACACACAAAACAAAAATGCAGTTATAACTGATCTGATCACGGTTTCTACTGGATTGTTTGGTTATTGAAGTGTAATTGGTTTATGGCTTAAAACGTAGCCTGTTGTCATCATGCGATTGCATAAACAGCACAGAGAGAAATTCTGCTTTGTCAGCTGCGACTGACTTGTTTCTGCTATTTAACTTGACAGTGGAGCTCAGATTGTTTACACAGAGCGGTTTTGTGTTTCATTGAAAGTGAAAAGGACAGACACCTGTTTACAGTACCCTTATTTGTATAGTGTCCAACCTCAGGTCTCTCTGTACCATTAATAAACATGTAGGGGAATGTGTAAATGACTCCACCTCTCACCTGTTACATACTGCCTCTTCCAACAACTTTTAGTGTAACGTACTGGCAGGTACTCGTTCCTTTACCATATGGTTATTGAAGAGTGTTGGGAGCATGACAGTTTAACCCATTATAGCTGTACATGTAGCAGCTGACTGTCCCTGCCACCCGTGACTGGGAGACACAGCATACCCTCCACTGTCTTCGCAGCTCTAAATGTTTGCATATTTTCAACATTTTTCCTTCCCAAAAACAAGACAACAGATGTATAAAATTACCAGCCTCAGAACACAACTGGCAGATTTTTTCCTATTATTTATTATGACACACTCATAGGTTTTAAAAAAGTATAATCTGTGCACAAGACGAGGGGACTGTACAAAACTACACACTGCACTTACAACAGCACAAGACATACATAACATTGCATCTGTTTTATTAGTTTTAAAACATAAACACTTCCTGACTGACTCTTCAAGAGAGTAAAAACCTACCCCAAAAACTGGGACCATAAAACATCGAATATTTTTGCTAACTTTACATGGAATTGTGACATTTTTTGCTTTCTCAATGACAAATGGGACTTTTACCTTGTTTAAGTAAGTTTTGTACGTGAGTAGCTGTGTTAGTAGACATTTCATTTGTCACTGAAATGAAATTGGATAGGTCAGGCATGCCCTCTCTCCGAGGTCATTTCTTCATCTTCAGATCAGCTTCGATGGCGCAGCGGCGCCCTCTAGTGCCACCATCCTGTAGGACAACAAGGCCAGTTCAGCTGTACAGTGGCTGAGAGAAGCTTACAAGAACACTCACCACGGCTAACAGTATATATGAAATAAAATGTGCCAATCGTCTCCTGTGCGCACAAAAATGCACGTCCCTTTTAATTAGGGATAGGAAAATAGGAAGTGTACACACACCAATTAGATATCAACAGCTGCTATGTAAACCAACAGGCTGATTACCCCATTACAGACATTTAACCTCGTTTAACCAAATAAAGGTTTAATTGATGGTTTGATTTATTGATAGTGAATAAATTATTTTTTTTGTTACTAAAAAAATAATCTGAAATTGCTGTATTACATTTATTCCTTGAAAAAGGTAAACTTTACAATCTTGTGCAACAGCAGATTCTCCAATTATTCAAACAATCAAAGTTGAAACATAGATAACATGCACATACACAGTATGCATTTCATAACCTACACATAAAGTACACTGGGTATAGACCAAGTACTACTATAAGGGGTGCTTTTTTTCTATACCCACTGTATATAAACACTATAAAATTACTCTTCTACAAGCTTACATTTTTTAATAAAGTGGATATTTGTTAAATGAATGCCCACCTATTAATATACTGTATTAGCAAAATAAAGTACAAATTTTGTGTATGTTACACCCGCTTCAGGAGTTTTACTGATAAATGTTTCACACCTCCTGACAGGAAACAGAACGAACAAGGTTTAATAAAGATTCCGATTAATGCTGAGTAAAAAAATCACAAGCAGGAAGCTCTGTGTTCCATCCTGCCACAGTCAGTTAAACCATGGACACATCATAATGTTCATCATGTAAAAGATGCAAATCAAGCCTTTCAGTGAACAATGGTAAGATCTCACCTGGCTAGAAATCACAGAAACACATAATCGCTGATTAAAACTGGCCAAAACTGCAGGTCACATGTGTTAAGTTTGCGATCTGCTGCTCTTCTTGTGTGTAGGACCAGGTTAGGGTTTGTTTGCCACTCTGAGCCAATACCGCCTGCATGTTTGTCATGGCGTCCTGCTTACATATGCCTGACACTGCAAAAATGCATTTCTCAAGTCTGTCATGGCTGGTAATAATTTAAAACTCAGCTACATCGGTAAAAGAGCTACGAGACAGTACTATGCAGGAGTCGCTGTCTAAGACAACACACATACATGTACGCCAGCACGCAGCTCCTGTGTCTCTGTCAGCACAATAAAGTGAGAAAGTACGTGTGTGCTATGGACAGTATGAGATGCACACATGATACTTACAAAGAGAGAGAGAAGAAAGGCAGGAGAGGCCATGGGGACACTGTCCTGTGAGAGGACAAACAATACAGTCAAGGAGAGAAGGAAAACACCTGGAGGTCACCATCCAGTCATTACAGACCACGGGCACACACACCATCCAGTCATCACAGACCACGGGCACACACACCATTCGGTCATCACAGACCACGGGCACACACATCATCCAGTCATCACAGACCACAGGTACACACACCATCCAGTAATCACAGACCACAGGCACACACACCATCCAGTCAGTGAGAAAATACAAGTATATCATACACACACACACACACACACACACACACACACACACACACACACACACACACGCCATCCAGTCAGGGAGAAAATACATCATATTTACACACAAGCACAACAATCAATCAAAGAGGAAACACATACACGCACCATACAAACATCATATGCACAACAAGGAAAGGGAAACACATTAAATGTGCACTGCAGTCCAAGAAAACACACCTCAAACACGCATACACCATTTCACCATTAAAAGGAAACCTTCCTTTTATGTACACAATAACAGATGCCCAAAACACACCACCAACACACAATGTCCATTCAGTAAAGGAAAATGCACACATTCACAAAACACAGAGCGAGAAAGAGAAGAAATAAAACACATAGACAACGAACACCACCTTAACATCCACTGAACACAGAGAAAGTCAGAAAAACCACAGAAAACAGGCCCAGGGTGGAAGCTGTAGAACAGGCTACTATCACTCTCGATGTTCAAATAGCCCAACAGCGGATCAACCGCTTTACTGTTTCTTCTGCAAATAAGGAGGCAGGTTCCTGCTGGCGTGACCCCATTGACCTGACCCCAACAAACTCCTTATGTATTCTGACTGGTGGGCATCAGAGTGGACCATAGCAGCTCTGTTCTTGTTTAAAGGCAAAGCAAAGGTCACTAAGAGCATTAGACAACAGGCCTAACAGCAAGAAGCTGAATGAAACATCGATTCCTATGCTGAGGACTCAGAGCCACAAAGCAGGAAGCTGAAGTTTACTAAACAGGGCGTACGTGTAAGCAAATATTACTGTGTGTCCTAATGTGTCACAGACTTGTTCATAAATCAAGCATTTCTACATGAAACAGAATAGTGGCATACAGACACGTGCGTTTATTTAGGTGTCCTGCTATGTCATCTATTATAATCTATCTTTTGTTTTTGCATCTTTGACGTCACTGAGTGTATGTAGGCTGTTTTGTATAGATACATAAAGTGGTATACAGACGTGTCTACTGAAATACATACCACCGTAATGGCACAATTCAAGTGTTTATGAAGCAAATAACTGAATAAGAATTAATTATACTGTCAATGTGTTTTGAATGAGTTTTAGCAGGAAAGCTCTCTGACAGCCTTCCTGTCCCCTATGCCCTTTGATGTTCCAACATATGTGTTGAGTGAGTTTTACTTAATTTTTTCCTTTATAGCACATTTTTTCCTTACCTGTAAAGTACCTTGTGCTGTATTGCTTGAAAAAAGCTACAGAAATAACCAGTATTATTATTCATTCATTTCTGTGGTTTTAGGCATGTGAGAAAATGCCTTCATCCGATTCCTCCAGCGAGAGCCTATCTAGACAGCACTTTGGTTTTCAGGATCAACACTACATTGAGCAGACGTTAGAATTACATTTAATAAATGTGGAATGGAGTTATAACAGAGCGAAACCAAAATAGTGCACACCCATGTACTTGCTCATGCATATGCTGAATGCATGCAAATATCAACACAACATAAAAACGCCCAGCGTGCACACACAAAACACAGGGAGTGTGTTTGTTATTCAACTAGTCCACAAGACTTTACTTAACAATCAACTTCTTTTATTTAGCCAAGTTGCTCTTCATAGCTTGAAAGCTTGTTTAACATGCTAATTTTTTCTTGACGCCACAAACGAGTCGTCTGATTACTCTCGAGTAATCCTAAAGGCCCTCATCAACAAAGTTAAGGAGCAGGCGTGTCAAGCATAATGTTTTGAAATGGATCCAGTTATTTACTTTTAAATAAAGTTAAAAATACCGTTCTCCAGCTCAAGGGAAAATTGTTGCTCAAACTCTTTAAGCATAGTAGGCAGAGAGAACTGACATCACGCTCAGCTCACAAAGTCAAGTGTGGCAACATTAGGTGAATCTCAGTTCATTGGACAATGGAAACTTGTTAAATTTCTGAAGCCAGGGCTATTTTATATTTACCAACTGCAATGAGGATTGACTCTTTTAACAGACATGAAAATAAGTTAGTGAAAAACACTGCTTGCAGTTGTTGCCAATATTAGTGACACCCTTGCCCTTTAGGCGTATCATGTACAGCGTCTTCAAAAATAATAGGAAATTTGCCAGCTTTTAAGATACCAAGAGTTACGCAACAAAGCAAATGTGGCTGTTTACCACACTGGACAGTATTAAGGTCACACTTCACTACCATTTTCATGCATGACTTTTGGTAACTGCGTCAGCCAGCTAATGTTGTGTAGTCACAGGCCAATTGAACACATCTTTTTCCATTTTAAACCATTCTTTAGTGCTTTTGGATGTATGTGTTTGGGTCACTATCTAGCTGGAGTACCCATGACCTCTGAACTATACCTAACTTTCTGACCACTTCTCTCTCTAAATGCCCAGATAATCTTCTAATTTAATTATTGCTTTAATACATTCAAGGCCTTCAATATGAGAGTCAGTAGAGCAGTCCTACAACATGATCAAACCTCCACCATATTTAAAGGTACACATGGTGATCATTCTGCATTACCAAAACTCAATTTCTAGTTTAGAACATTCTACCAGACAGATTTTGGTTTCTCGAGGCATGTACAGGCAAGGATCATGCCTTTTTTGCCTGTCTTTCAACACTGGGTCCTTGTTGCCCTTTGGTCATAAAGCTCTTGTCGGTATAGTGTGTGGTGTGGCATATGCTACAGGTTGAAACCATCAGTCCAGATCAGTCTAGATCTGCGTTAAACTCTTCCAATGTTTTATGCATTTTCCCCCAACATTTTGTACCAACCTTCAACAACCTGTTTCATCAGTGTTCCTTCTCCTACCAAGTTCTTGACAGTTCTTTAAGCTGAAAACTTCTCAATAACATTAAAAACTGGCAAAACGGGGATGCAAGAAAAGACCTGGTACTCTTTTGAATTGTGTTTTTTGATATTCTGTTGTCTTTGCCATTGTTAAAAAATTTTTTAAGCATAAATCCATCTTTCACTGGCTACTTCCATGTGGACAAAGGAAATTTATAGCAGGTCTAATTTCACTGAGCAATGAGAACCTACTTCTACTCAAACTAATGTGAACTGTTTAACTGTAGAGTGCCAATAACCGTGTCATGGCAACTCTTCAGTTTTTCTACAATTGCTACGTTTCTTCTTTTCATTGTTGTTGTTTTATCTTGGCTGTCCTGTGTCACTATTATTTTATCTTGGCTGTCTTGTATCACTGTTGTTTTATCTTGGCTGTCCTGTATCACTGTTGTTTTATCTTGGCTGTCCTGTATCACTGTTGTTTT
>JABJVR010000041.1:869319-884184 GCA_025773905.1 Chitala chitala | reverse complement strand
AGGGAGGGAGGGAGAGAGAGAGAGAGAGAGAGGGAGATAGAGAGAGAGACGGAGGGAGAGGAGGGAGAGAGAGAGGGAGAGAGGGAGATAGAGAGAGAGAGGGAGATAGAGAGAGGAAAGAGAAAAAGAGACAGAGAAAGAGTGAGAAAGACAGAGAGATAGAGAGAGAGCGAGAAAAAGGGCAACACCTGTGTTGAGTGGAGCAGGAGTGTCCAGCACGGGGCTAACAGCAGCAGCTGGGGGTTCTGCAGTGGCCAGCGAGCCCAGTGGGGAGGGGAACTGGGCAGGGCCAGCTTCCAGCAGACGAGAAAGCGTGGGGGCACCTGGCGCACGGGCAGAGGCGACACACACACACGCACACAGCCAGCGTCACATACGTAACCATAGCAACGGCTCATGTTTCAACAACCCTGGCTCACACGGCATCATATGTACTGTTGTAGGTAGAATTATACAAACATACACACTCATTCATACAGTTAAATCAATGACAGCAGCACTTTTCTCTTAAATTTAAACTTTCTCTCCCAAATGCACATTGCTGACATGAGCAAGCAACAAGGCTAAAAGGCTTTATAGGCACACAAAACTTTAATGAAGTCTAGCAAGCAGGCTGACAAATACTTATGTACACATAAGTATAACAGCAATTCAGTGGGAACTTCGGTATCAAAAATATTTTTTTAAATAGATTACCCTTGGCAGTCAATTCACTCCAAATACATACTGAAGGATAATGTGGCATGTCAACGACGCGTGCTTAAGGAAAGCTGAACTGCATGGCTGTACCCATGGCAGACGCTGCATGTGTGGATATGACCTGTACACACTTCTGCTGGCTAAAATGATGGCAGCTGCTGTGTGCATACACACCTGGCGAAAAGGTAGTTTCTCACATAACGGGATAGAAACGGATACCTGACGCCACCTGAGACGCAGCAAGAGAAGCGGACGGGAGCTGAAGGTCTGCAGCGTGGACCCCCGTCATGTGACCCGCAGGAACCTCTCCCTCTCCAACCTGGAACCACACACAGTTAGGTCTCCTCGCTGCCCCGCCTTCAGGTGAGGACCAACGCCAAATTGTGTCCAGTAAACCTCATATCTTCTACATCATCATCTCACTCTTGTTTCCCATCTCAAAATGTTCACAGGCTACTTTTACCCCCGGTGCCTCACCAGGCGGGGGCTGGTAGGCAGCAAGCTCCCCTTCTTCAGCAGCTCCGACAGCAGCGGGGACGGCGGCGGAGTGGCTTTCTGGCTCACGTTCTTCTTCTGCTGGGAGTCGTCCGGGAGCGGGGCCAGACCCGGCTCCCCGGCTACAGGTCCGGCAGCCTCTGGCAAAGCCATAAACACGCCCACACCTGGAACCTGTCGGCAATGGAAGGTGTGACAAAAAAGAGTGCATTAAAAAAGCAATGCTTTTCCCTGCTCAGAAATCACACAGGCATCTAAGACCTGGCAAAAAAGGCCAACTAAATATTAAGTAGGAGGAAGTGCATTACTTCAAGACTTCAAGGAAACACACATCTCTACCGAATCCCTGTACACTTGTGTGGAGGCAAGCTACAAAGGCATGGCTTAGTGATGGCTAAACAAAAAAGAAGTGAAGGACAGTGGCTGAGTCCCAGCACTCACAGGGGCTGAAGCGCCAGGGTCCTCGGGAGTAGACTGGGGCGTATCGACGAGAGGAAAGTCCAGGCTAGGCGAGCTTGCTCCAATAGGGGAGCGCACTGTCACACTGGGCACGCGCTTCGGAGTGTTCTTCACTGCCAGGCGAGCTGAGAGCCGCACACACCCAATCCCATGTTTTCAAACGGCACAAAAACACAGCCCAATTCTACAGTGGTGTTTCAGCATGAATTCGAGTACAATTTACATTTGTAACAAAATGTGACTTGTGTAACAAACTAGCATCATTAACTTAAAACAATGATAATAAATAATATTGTCTTTCTGAAATGTCAAGGATTTTCAGCTTTCTAACTATGTAAAATGTCCCTTGAAGTAAATGGCAATTACTTGTTTACAAAAAGTGAAATTTACACACACCCTGATAAGCTGCCTCTGTGGTCTTTCGCTTTAGTTCGGCCTCTTCCTCTTCCTGTTTCTTCTTTCTACAAGAAAAAGAAATCCGGCTGTGCAACCAAAAAAATGCTTCACACCTGTCACGCACACCCACAGGCAGCTGGTACAGCACACAGGGTGCTTATCAGACGGGTGCGTTGGCCAGATGGGTGCGTCTTACTGCAGGATGCCCCCCCACAGCTCCTCCAGCTTGGAGTCCAGGTGTCCGGCCTGGATCAGCTCTGTCTCCTTCTTCAGCCTCCTGTGTGGTAGAGAACAATGGCTCACACTTTTAAAGGCTTTCAGGAGGGGGCAAGGGGAACTAAGTCATTGTGACATGTTTCTCTGCACTTTGCTCTTTTTTCAAACCTGTGCTTCTCCTGCGTGTCTTTGATGAGCTGCTTCAGCTCCTCGATCCTCTCCGCCGTGAGCTTGCGAACGATCACGTCTTCCACCGTTTCCACCACCTCTCCTTTCTCGCCTCGCTTCCGTCTACAGAAATACAACACTTGAAAACCTGCATGGTAACCTGGCCACTACCTGCCCCTTCTACCCCAGGGTGTTCTTAAACGTTACATACAGTTACATTGCAAGTATTCTCTGAAACTACACTGTACATTAATTACAGCAGGTATCTGTTTTCCTGCCCTTATACAGCTTAGAGCTTTCCAGAGTTGCTCAAGGACACTAAAGTTATCCATAGACTGAATGACAGTGTTGGAAGGATTCAAATCCATGACTGTAACGGGGACACTTATTCAGTTTCAGCTGAAGATTTATTCATAGGACTAAGTACCCCACAGGTTTGGAACAGTCTAACCTTTGACACTGGACCTGCCCCTACCATAGAAATCTTTAAGTCCTGTTTAAAAAACATTTTTACTCTCTTGTTTTCAGTTCACCTTGAAATAATTTGGTTATTTATACATTGCTCTTACTGTGTGTTTTAACGTTTCGTTTCTGTACATGTATTTGACTTTATACACCACTCTGGCAAATGTTCTTTCTTAAATGTCCTTTATAAATAAAACTTGAGTCTTTAATACTAATAAAAAATAATAGCACACCTTTCTGCTAAGTTGTAATTAACAAAATGTTTGAAACAACAATGGTTTCATTACTCACTTTGGTGTTTCAGTTGTCTCGAGGAGCTCAGAATACTGGGACGCACAGTGCTAAAACAAGGGAATAAGACGTCCAGCCCAACCATAAGGTAATGAGATAAACTCAGAATGGCACACCACTATGAGTGAATCGTATGAGAATCACTCAATTATAAGTAGGGATGCACTGATGCAGACGCTAGCCTCACATACGTAATAATGCTCCAATATCATTTAGTTCTAATGTTGCTCATAACTTGGGATTCTAAGGTCTTTACAATGTGTTAATGTATGAGACTCCCAGTTGCTGTATCAGCAGCTGCATAATTTAGGAGCCTTCAGCTTTACTGTTTGTCCTATGTCATTCATTGGCTTCGCTGTGAAATGTATAGATTTTACTGCCCACAAAACAGTATTGTGGTTCTCATACATGCCAAGCTATGGCTATCATCTGAATGGTTCAGAGATGGGGTTTTACAAAAAATTCTGTCCATATGGCGTATGGTGAAAGTGTGATCCTGGACATCTGCTCTTCAGGGTGTCACTCACACACTCCAGTTGGGTGTGACAAGGTGGTTTTCTTGCGGAACACATTGCTTCTAACCCGCAGGAACAGTATGTTCCACAAGCTGCTGCGGCCAGATGAACAAACACAAGCCCTCAGAACAGAGGCACAGGAAGAACTCCACGACAACTACAGTAGTGCTATCTACTGCATCTGCCCTGGCTCCTTTAGACAAGTTAGTGTGGCGAGTGAGCTCATTAGAAGCATTAGCCTTAGCAGTATTCCCACTGTTGCTGTAATGAAACTGCAAGCAACATCAACAGCTGAGGACCATGGGATTTAATCAAAAACAAGCACACGCAACTGTGAAGAGCTGCTTTTATGATGCAGATGGAAGTTGACTGTACTGCTTAACAGCTGTAGTCAGTCCCAACACTATTCTTTTCTTTTTCAAAGGCAGACAAAAAGGAGATACACTGAGAACCCTTTTATGAAGGCAGGAAAGGACTGATACAGCAGCAGAAAGAAAAGTGTATCTGATGGAATTGCAGCTGAGCATAGATGGTTTACTGAGCAATGTTCCAATGACAGCTGCCACAAAGAAGGACAAATTATGTTTTATTGAAATATCATGATGGTTACTTTTTTCTTTGATTTTTAGTGGGAAGCAGTTTGATTTAGTTAATTACAGAAAACAGTGAAAAACATGTTGAAATGAAAAATAATTATGAATTATATCAATTGAAAATGTAAATATTCAGTGCACACACTGATACAAGGTAACAACATGTATAATAACTTCTTTGTACTCATATTTGGTCTTTAAAAATGGCATCGTGCACCCCTAGTTATAAACCATAATTATCAGAACAGTATTACAATAGCCACATAACTTCTAAGAGTACAAACATTTCCAAAGTATAGTCAGCACCATCTAGTGGTGATACATAGACACATTCTGTTGTATGTGCAAAAACAGACACTTCAGCTGTCTGTTAGTCATGCAGTTTGAAACATGGACAGACGATTAAACAACCCAGTAAACCTGATTTGAGCCACTTCTGATCAGATACTGATACACCCAAGATGTCCAGGCTCGGGCCATAGCATGCAGTGACAATACTTTCAATTCAGGTACAGTTGTGTTACTCAACCAAAAAAACTGGACAAGCAACAGAACATCATACATCCTTATATTTTTGCAACAGTGTAATGTGGTAAACCTGTATGGTGTTTAGGCATGGCTCTCATACCTTCTGAGAAAACCAGTCTGGGGGGCGTCCTGGCTCTGCAAAAGGTTTGATGGCTCTGCTGACTGACACCCTATGAAATACAGACAGAAATCTGCTATTGTACATGATTTCTCAAATCTGTCTATACTACTGTGGGGGGGAAAATCAAATAAAATAAAAGACAAGACACAGAGAGGGGGAAAATGTATCACAAAGACTTTATTAAAAACGGTTGGAAACATTTCAAGCTGAAGTGATTCTCAGTCCAAACACAGCAATAGCGTTTTTTTTTTAAACTAAACATGGAAATGAAAACGTTGCTGAACATCAGAGGGCAAGAGAATGCAGGCTAACAAACTTTACACTTCGGGTGGGTACGGACTGGATGTGTACAGAACAGAGAAAAATTCAGCCTGTATTACCAGTTCTGATCTCCGCTCTTCATGACAGAAGATGCCAAGCACAGCTTTTCTCTCACTGACCAGGGCTCCGTTGGGCCCAAAGACAGCAACTTGTGCTCTAGAGCGCGCAGGAAAAGGGACGAAGGGGAAAAACACGGCAGCGGGTGAATGACAGTCATGGGATTATGACAACACATACCAAGATGAATGGCACGGCAGAGACATGCTGATTTTTGTTTAACTGTTTTCTAAATAATTCACTTCTCAATGATGTTGGTGGGACTGTACACGTTCCACGACCTACAGCTCTTGTCTAGACATGATTCAAGACAGACAGACCTTTCCGCAATAGTAATATGCTAATAGTAGGTGCGCCGGGCATCTCGCAAAGAATAGAATTTACAACTAACCAAAACTGGAATTCACTGAGCACAACAGTAGTAAGAAAACAACGATGTGTTTACAAAAACGTAAAAAAGACGGAAAAAAACTATCGGATTTTTTTAAATAAAACATATCGATAGCTAATGCAATTTCTTTGCAAATCTGAGATTTAAAAATGTCAGATTTGCGGGTACGCCATGCGAAATGGAACCTTAATTACATATTTATATAGTAATGTTTCACTTTTCATTTTGGTCAATATTACATTGAGACATTTAAGGTAGCTACTTAGCTGGCCACAATACTCACTTCCAACTCCGCTCGCCATTTTGTCGAAAATAAACTCCGTCAGCGTCACGTCACAAGTTTATTTCCGGAAGTAGTACTTTGCACCATGGGCTGTGTAGTTTTTGCGGTTTGGAAGACGCAGCAACTGTTTAAGGTATGAGGACTCAGGTTCATAGCCAAGTTTGTGGCTCGCGTATAAGGATTTTGTTTTCTGCATTTAACCCATCCCGTTGGGGGCAGCAGTAGGTAGCCATATGCGGGTCCGGGGAACTAGCGTTTTTTTTTTTTGAGTGTCTTCCTGAAGGAGGCACACGATACCTGGGCTGGGATTTGAACCGGGAGACTTCTGCATCCCAGCCTGATGTTCTACCCATTAAAGCCAACGGGAACTAAATTAACATTACATCTAGAAAATAGCTTTATTGATTATTTTACAAGTTATGGTTGCACCATAAATATTTTCAAGTGTGACTTTTTCTTTCTTGCATTGTGGAATGCAGCTGTAATCAAGCAAAGCAATTTCGCCCTGGGATTAATAAAGTTGAATTGTTGCTAATAAGACTTTTATTTATCGTGGACCTAAACTCTGATTTACATTCAGAGTCCTATGCAATGTGCATTTTATGCAAGTATTATAGTCACTACTCATAAAACATTAACTTTATACAATAGAGAGAAATAAAGATAACTAAACTAGAAATAAAATAAAATAAATGAATAGAAAGATGAAACAAAGACGCTCACGGATGAAATAATGTATTCCTTATCAACATCAAATAAAGTCAGGGGGTTAACATCCAAACGTAGATATCAGACTAAGAACACAGTTCTTACAAATGTTATATAATTTCACAGCTTTTTTATTTTTGCTGTGTTATATTGTTCATGTGTCTTCTGTAATTGGTCTCTTGTCTTCGACTTCGACCCCTGCGGGTGACGTCACCGTCACTGCAGCCGACCTGCCACCACCCGCGGCGGTCGCTACAATATTTATATTGCTCCTACCCTGATACAGTAATGAATAATTGTAAATAATTGAAATTTACTTTGATTCACTTTACCAATACCTGAATTAAATTACAGTATTATCAGCTTCTAAGACATTACCTTCCTGTCGGGAACACTTACAACAACTTCACCACCTGCCTGCTGCGTACACAGTACGTCCTGATCGCTGGTTGGACCTTATTGTCGGGCGTTCATTGGTCGGAATTAATGCATACCTAGGCTGCTGATTGGTTCACAATTTTGGAGCGATGTTTGAATTGGTTTGCTGAACATCCAGATCTTCACGTGAGACTAACCGGTGGTTTTTTAAAATATAGAAGTACAACTAGGACTACATAAGTGGTTATTAACATACCAGTAATCTATTGTAGTAAACTGATGGGCACTTTTTTCTAACACTTAATGACCAGCATATTTTGAGGAAGGAAAAAAACGGTGTAAGTATAAACGTCAATGCCTGGTTATTTGACCTATACAAATGTGCTACTCGATATAACTTAGGTAGCCGACTGTCTTATGGTAATTTCCAATAAAGCTTAATAACATCCGTGACCTAAATGTCAATACCAAATTACCAGTTATCCGATAAGCACGAATTTGTTTAGTATTTCTGGGTTGAATTTAATTTAAATCGAGTTATTTGTCCGGCAACTGTTCATTAAACCCTTAAAACCTCTAATATAGCAAAAATAACGACGGTGGATGTGTTTTATTTGCGAGATCTAATTAAATTAGCTTTCGCAACGAATGGATTTTTTTTTACTTAAATGCTCACAACACATTGCATAAGACGATGTCACAAACTAGTATCATATTCTTTATGTTCACAAGTGTTCACATGGTATTTCCCAAATATACCATCATTAAATCGGTTCACAAAGCTAACGTTAAGGTTCAAACTGAGATTACCACAAAAAAAATAGTTGTTGGACTGCGGTGTTGGTAACTAGTCTAATTACATTCGGTTAACCTAATACTCCCTTATTATAAAACCAAGTGTCAGAAAATATTTTCACGATGTTTGAATAAACTCTTAAGGGTGTGGTTTGTCTAACAGTGACGTAATGTGTGTAATCACCATTTCAGGACATGTGATCCAGATGTTCCTAGTTTAGTCTCTAAAATTTAGTACGTACTGTGTTTTTTTAGCACAAAGCTAACGCCTCCCCTCCAAGTTTCTGCTTCTGCCACTGTTTTGTCAGTACCCAGTTGAGAATTCAGTACTGTACTATAAAAAGGAAATGATCATTCTGGCCTCTTACCGTTGGTTGTATTTTTATTTATTTATTTATTTTTTGTGATTCCTAATAAACTAATCCTAATATACAAAATATGAACGGGCACTAAATTTTATTAATACCTTTAGTGCATGTCTGTGAAATTATTTGGCCTGTTTCTAGTCTTCATAATAAAAATGTATAAATTATAAAAAGATTTTACTCACCAATCCTTTATAACCCATAGACCTGATCATGGAACAAGACTTGATGTCACCATTTGGTGGACTGTCTGATGAGGATGAAGTGGGACAGAATATAATGGAGTCAACTGCTGCAGAGATGGTGGCTTTAGTAGGACCACAGTGTGGGGCACATTTGCCTGAGATCTCCATCATCTCTCCTAGGCAAGAACACAAGACACTGCAGAGCACGGTAAATAAAATGGTTAAGATTCCTAGGTTCGTGTGGTGTGAAGGATGTGTACAGTAATGTTTGTGTAACCAAATGCGCTCCTTTTTGTTTGAGCTTCTGCTACATTTCTTAAGCCAGGCTTTTGTCTGATGCAAAATTATAAGGTCAGTTTGTTTTTCTGAAGTCATGGCATGTCTGTTTTTGCCCCAAGTGGATTATTTTTCATTCATAAATTCTGTCTCTGCTTTAAAAAAACCTTATGTTTCATAACAACCAGAGGCATTTACACTATGTAGCACACTGATCATTCATTTTTCTCAGATCAATACTGTGCATGCAACCATTGCATTACCCTGAAGCTGTTTGTTCAAGATGTTTCAGCTGTCTCTTTATGCCTTCTGTAAAACTCTTCATCTGTGTGTGTTTGTGTGTGTGTGTGTGAGAGAGAGAGAGTTATTACTTTGCAGCAGTCTTTCAAGCAAGCCATGTTGATATATATTTTTTGATGAGTTTTTTTTGTTTCAATTTTTATTGCCCAAAGGACAGTGAAAACAAAAAAAAAATAATAATAAAATGCATAGTGAAGGAATTGTTTTCTAGATTAAAATAATTAGTTTTCCCCAGGGGAAGATAGAAGTGGGGAAAAAGGCCAGTGCAGAGGAAGAGAAAGTTGGTGTGTATCTGCGTATTCGTCCCTTGTTGGAGGGAGAGAAGGCAAAGGGAGAGGAGCAGGTAGGTCGTTCTGAACTGAACTGAAATTGTACTTCCGTTACTAAGTAAACAACTTCTGTTTAACATGGCTTACTTGCCACCTTTCCCCAAGGGCTGTGTTTCAGTTCAGGACAAGCAGACTCTGGTGCTCAAAGCTCCTAAGGAGTCTTTCAACATGAAGAGCTCAGAGAGGGGGATTTCACAAAGCATTCACAAGTTCACCTTCACGCAGGTACCTGTCATGACACTGAATATAGCACTTTTTTATGTGAAACCTGCAGAGTTAAAGGTTACAAAACACAGACATACTGTTTTGACTGTTTCTGCCTGTTGTTCACCAACTTCATAGACATTGGTAAATATATTTAGAGCAGAGTGATCTTCACCTGTCATGTCATATTTTCATATTTCCAGCTATGCACATCACAGTATGAAAAGATGATTACCTGAGCATTTAGGCACTTAGGCAATTCCAAGTTTATCCTGAGGTGATTTGCATATCTTCTGGTGTATTTTAATGTTTCCTTTTGAATACAGCCTGTAGATATTTGGGAATCCACTTTTTTATTTTAGTTGTGTATTAGCTGCAATTGAATGGCTAACATTGTATCTGAAACCTAGAAGTGAAATGCCAATGCCTCTTTTATGTAGATATGTGGAGCTGAGACTACACAGCAGCAGTTTTTTAATTGCGTGATGAAAGAGGCCATCATAGACGTCCTACATGGCGAGAACAGGCTACTGTACACGTATGGGGTCACCAACTCCGGCAAGACTTACACCATCCAGGGTGAGCACAGAGGGAGTCTGACCACTGCTGCTGAGCCCTGTGGCTCTTATGTTTAACTTGGTTAAAAAGTTAACTTGTGTATCATCAGATGTAATGTTCGTGACATTTTTTTTGGCTGTGTGTTGGGGGGATGGGGAGGTTTTATTTTTATTGATATTCCTCCAATATACACCAGTTTGAAAACGGAGCCTTTTAAACACCCCCTCACCTCCTTGGATCTCTAGGAACAAGCCAGGATGCTGGGCTTCTCCCCCGAACACTGGTGGCCCTTTTCAGCAAGCTACAGGGCAAGCTGTACCCTGCCCTGGACCTGAAGCCAGTCATGAGCCAGGAGGTTCAGCGGCTGAACCGCAGTGAGACCCGGGCAGAAGAGATTCGCCGGGAAGCACTACTGAATGAGGTGATTGGTGGTGGTCTTTTTTGAGATGCCTGGTGGACATGTCATCACATCTAGCAGCTACTTTATCCGTAGCAGTCATTTCTCCAAGTGCCAGCTGTGTCTACCCCTGTTTTGGTTCGGATATTAGGTGGCTGAGCATGTTCCTTTAGTAGGATTGTTGACAGCCTCACTTCTTGGCTGAAATGATGTAATCAATAACTCTGAGGGTGCCACTTTGACAAAAGAGAAATTGACATAGTTTACATTATTTCCTGCCTCAGGTGGAAACCGTTACCTCCCACAGTTCCAAGTCATGGGGCGACGGCAGCCTTAGCTCTGACAGTGGCTTCGGGGGTGTGTCCACAATCACCCACCTGGAGGGTGAGGAACCGTTCCCTTGGACTAAGCGCTGCCAGGCAGACTGTGTTGACAGTCCCAGTGGCTCCATCTGTGTCCTTCTCCACAGACTCAACCAGTCAGCTCCTGGAAACACATGTCTCACACAGTGTTGGGGAGGACCTGCCCGAGGGCGTGCAGTACTCACTTTGGGTGTCATTTTTTGAAATCTATAATGAGTTCCTGTATGACCTCCTGGAGGCCCCATCCTCCCTGCGGTCCAGGAAGAGAGTCACGCTGCGTCTGTGTGAGGATCGCCATGGCAACCCCTATGTGAAAGGTGAAACTTAACATGCTGACCTCCCATTAGGTATGGTTGTAGATAATCCTGGAAAAACGTTCTTTTCAGTCATTGCCCCCCTCCACCCTTTTCACACACCTGCTGTGTAGACCTAACCTGGATACAGGTCCGTAGTGCAGAAGAGGCCTGGAAAATACTGAAGGCTGGACGTCGTAATCAGAGCTTTGCAAGCACTTGCCTGAACCACAGCTCTAGCCGCAGGTATTTGCAAGTACAAGAACTGCACCTCATTGCAAAATTGGTCAGTGTCCTCTGTGTCCTCTGCAGAAGTGATGGAATCTGCATTTTCATAAACACATACTGTAGTTTCAGTAATCAATATATAATTGATTCCACTGCTCCAAATATGGGCTGTGATATTTTTTGGCTTCATATATAAAGATGATATTCCAGTAGACGTGCAGTAAAACTGTTCTTGTCCTGTAGTCATAGCGTCTTCTCCATCCGTGTCCTGCACGTTCGAGCTGATCACAGCAAGGGGCAGAGCCCTGATATCAGCGAGTGAGTCATGTCTCATACTCTTTACATTTACCCTCCAGTTCCAGAACAAAGGCAGGTGCATTTGTTTAATGGCCCTTTTGCTCGCCCCAGGTTGTGCATGTGTGATTTGGCGGGGTCGGAACGCTGCAAAGACCAACGTGTTGGGGAGCGCATCAAGGAGGCCAACAACATTAACACCTCCTTACTCACTCTAGGTCGATGCATTACTGCTTTGAGGTACAACCAAGTAAACAGGTACGTGTGTGTGTGTGTGTGTGTGTGTGTGTGCGTGTGCGTGCATGCGTGCACCCAATTCAGATGACATTACAAATGTCTGTTTATATGATGTGACTATTGTTCTCTGGCAGTCCAAGTGATTATTCATCTGAGCACTATTGTGACAAACATGTTAAAGTATTCAGAATATTGTTTATTTCAGCGTTATTTATGAGAACTTTGAGGACTAGAGGAACAGGCTTTATGATGGTAAACTGAAGATATGTTTATAGGTTGTTGCTTTTATGATGGAATTGCTTGGTCTAAAGACTCAAATTTAACATTTTACATGGACGCTAATCCGATAAAATGTGTGTTCACATGCTCAGAGCATTTAGTCGGAATAAACCTTTTATGACACGTGCAAAGTGGTTCCGCCTGTGTAAACATGTATGCTCGAAATTTGATTAAAGAAGCAGTAAGAGAAACAAATGAAATGAACACACGATGCTGGACGGAGATGCAATTGAGACGATGTTCGGCTGATGCATGTAGTGCATTTGGCAGGTCCCGGCCTGCTGTACTGGTGCCCTTTAGGGACAGCAAGCTGACTCGAGTACTACAGGGCTTTTTCTGTGGCCGCGGCCGTTCCTGCATGGTGGTCAACATCAACCCCTGTGCCTCCACCTACGATGAGACGTTGCAGGCTCTCAAGTTCTCCGCCATTGCTACGCAGGTAAGAGTGCCCGCCTGCCGTTTCCACCTCGCTGCTTTGCAGGCGAAGGTACGGAGGAGCGTAACCTGATCATGTTTGTCACACTTTAGCTTGTCCACATACCGTCCACCAAGAGCCGTGTAGCCTACATCTTATCCTTGCTGCAAGAGCCTTGCCCCAAGGCCAAGCAGAACACACTGCAAGAGGAGGAGGAGGAGCATGACAGTGAGGAAGAGGATCTCAGCATGTTCGACTGTGAGGTAAAAACTGCTCCTTTGTGTGCAAATTGTGAAACGTTAATTTTAAGAAGATCCTCCTTGCCCCTCGGTCGCTCACCCTTCCCTTCCCTTCCAGGCCCTGCTGAGGGCCATAGATGTGCTGAAAAGGGAGGTGTACAGACAGAGGCAGGAGAAGGAGGTCCTGGAGGCACAAGTGAGAGAGCAGGTGTGCTCCGAGATGATGGAGCTCATTGCACGCATGGAGAGAGATTTCAGGTACTGGTAAAACTCTCCAAGAGGCATTGCTGTTCCTGTTTATTCGCGTCCTGTTAGTTTAACCCGGGCCCTTTTCCATGCCCGTCTACAGCGAGACGCTGGACACAGAGCGAGCACTGCTGGAGGAGAGGCATGAGGACAGACTGAAAAACCTGCAGACCAGCTTGAAGGAATACTACATGCAGGAGATCTCGGTGAGAGCCGTGCGCTGCTAACGGCTGTTTTAGTGTGTGAATGAAGACGGACAATAATAAAATAGGGCTACAGTGTAGTGACGTTTGGGAAGGTGTGATAAAGTATATTGGAGTGCGGAGGAAAGTAATAATTAGCAGGTTATGCTGAGAGTCGCAGAGCAGTACTTTCCATGGTATGTTTTAAAAAACGACAGGTCTACCAGATGATTGGAGCAGCATCATTGCCTTCACTGGATAATCACTAATATGTCATTGACAAGCATCTGATGTGCACACTGAAGACATGTTCTGCAGCCCACTCTGTGGCCCTGTCAGTTTCCCTCCCTCAGAATGAAACCAGTTATACACTGCTAGTCTCCCATCATAAAGCAGATAATGAAATGGTTCAGATTATAGTTCTTAAAGTCATTTTTGATAGCATATACATAACACGTTATTTAAATTGACTGTTTCCACAAATGATGTTGTGTCCCAGGTGTGACAAAACACCTTCTTGTGCTGCTTGCAGCACTATTGTAGGTCGTATAATTGTTAGACATAAACTGATATGTCTTTGCAGAAGCCCTTTGTTGTAGAGCTTTTGAGTGAGATACTATATTTGGCCTAAATTTCTCAAATAAACTGTACTTTAACATATTTGAAGTTCACCTTCTGCCGGCCTGATTCATAATATAACATGAATTCACAGTATGCCATCAATTAAAATTGTATTTCATAAATGTATACATCTGTATGTGTGCACTAGTATGACATGGCTATATATGCTTTTTAACCATTTAAAAATCATAAGTGTGCCTTCAAGTGGGTGTAATGTAACTTTTGACAAGTAGTGTGTTAATTAGTAAAGCATGTATGAGGCTTTTTGAACAAAAGAGTTATCTAAGCAGCCTCAACTGGAAAATGTGAGAGACCATCTGATGGTACTAATCAGGAGTAATTACTGTAATCAGGTGAGGGAATTGCAGCCTCGTCAGAACGAGCCATTTGGGAGCCATTTTAGCACAGTTTATTTTTTCCCTTGTTGCCTTTCAGGCACAGAGGGATAAATAAGGTGTAAAACGTGTGATGTGCTCCTGATCATGCGTGGTCCCTTTCACAGGAGAGGGACGAGCTGATCGGGGAGCTGACTGCAGAGCTGGAGAAGAGGACAGATGAGGACAAAGGCGTCACCCTGGAGGCCACAGAGCCGGCCTTGGACCCAGAGGGGCCCCGCCGGTCCCATCGCCTGGCCTCATCCCAGCCCAGGGTATCAGCTGGGGCTTGTAAGCAGGAGAAGGAGCAGGGTGAGGAAATGAGGACTGAGGGAGGGAAGGGCTGGTCGAAGGCAAGGCCTCTGTGTTTACCCTCATCTCTCCTCACTGAGCTGTGGGCGTTGCTGACTGTGTATCGTCCTCTCTGAAGAGCTGAAGAAGAAATACAAGGTGCAGCTGGACATTCCCACACCCACCAAGAACCTTACCATTACTGTGGACCGCAAGCTGCAGGATGGCCAGAAGGTGTGTGTGTGTGTGTGTGTGTGTGTGTGTGTGTGTGTGTGTGTGTGTGTGTGTGTGTGTGTGTGAGTGAGTGAGTG
>JABJVR010000041.1:829458-869219 GCA_025773905.1 Chitala chitala | reverse complement strand
TATGGAACACCCTAAAAAGCAACTTATGCTACAGAATTGTAAATTGCAGATGAAGGAGCTGGATTTACATCTAAACATCTTGGGGAACCCAAGAAAGCTATCACCTAATGTGCTGTGTGAAGTCAGAGACTATGGATATGGGCCTAATATTAACATCTGAAGCAGATAATTATAAAACATGATCTACTGTAATGTTTTGAAATACTACTGTTTCTATCAAAAAGACTATGGCAGCTGAAATACCTCGGTAGTGATGCAAGACCCCCTTGATGTAATTAGCCCAGTGAGGCTGTCCTGGAGATAGAGAGCCTCCCTCATTTGAGAGAATAAAGTCCACTCTTTTTGGCTCATCCAAAGCCACCGTCAGAGTTACAATGGAAACGTTCTGATCTGTATTTTTGCTGCCCACCATTACAGTCACAAGAGGCAATGCCTGTGAACACAAATTTTAAAAAATGTAGACAGTAACTCCAGTAGGTTTAACTATCTTACAGTTTGTCCACGTTTTAGGGTCAAAGCGTATGGACGCTCCAAAACCACTGAGGATGTTTTTACATACATACATACCTCAATTAGGTTTGGTATCAATAACTCGGTTATACATTTCAATATTGTAACAACTGGAAAGGAGCAAAGTTGTTGGAATCCTGTACTAGACTGGACAAATAACCAAGCACATTTTTTCTGTTTAAATTTTTGTGAGCCAATTATAAAATATTAAAACATGCTTTTTCACTTCCTCAAAATGCACAAACACACCAGTGAAGTGCCATGGGAAAATTAACAGCGATCACGTGATAAATCGTTACACTTGGTTAACGTATCATCATAAATTGCCCACGTAATTATGCACGGTATAAAGACCACATTACCATAGGTAGAACATATCCTTGGTTGTAATCCGTATGTTCACCTATCAAGTTTACTCGCCCGGGGGCACATACGGCCACTTCTGGATTCTGTCCTCCGTAGGTGTTCCGAAACGCCAGTCGAGCTTGTCTAACTATATCTGCAACTGTGGGCACGGGGCAGCTGCTCGTCATAGCGAAATTATTTATTTTAATTTAGACTTCAAATTCTATGGTTAGCTTTTTGTCTTGCGAACTGAAATGAGCATGAGCTAGCATTAACAAGGAAATATTTAATAGAAATATTTATTTTTCCTTAATACCAAATACGAAATTAAAAGTGTTGACAGTTCCTCAAAAATACTAATGCGTACTTCTGAAATAGGTAGAAGTTTCCACAAAAAGTACGACAGTGCGTGTCCTCGTGACTCTATCCCACTTCCTATATTTACGTACAAAAGGGGCGTTTTTAGTCGTTGGAAGCTGAATTGGACACGTATTGGTTTGCACTGGTCACATGGTGCATTAATACGGTAGTGTAGTAATAAAAATAAATAACAGTAATAATAAAAAACATATACTTTGTATTTTGAGCGTGGGGGGATTAGCTCAAATGGTAGAGCGCTCGCTTAGCATGCGAGAGGTAGCGGGATCGATGCCCGCATCCTCCAAGCTTTTGTTTTTAAGATTTTTATTCATTTTATTGTAATGATACCATTTACAGTTCGAGGTTATGCATAATATACTGTGTACAATTTTCTTTTTCATATGCAGCGAGACACGCACACCCAGAGAGTTTCGGAAGTGTAGGGGGATTAGCTCAAATGGTAGAGCGCTCGCTTAGCATGCGAGAGGTAGCGGGATCGATGCCCGCATCCTCCATGGTTTTATGGTTATAGTTTTATTATTTATTTTTTATTTTTAAATTTTAACAACATACGATTTACAGTATAGTTCAATGCTATCTCAATAAAACTCATACTAAGTCCAAATCGAACATATAATTTACACTATTTTTTCGTATTTTTTACGCACGATTTGGTGTATATGTGCGGGATCGATGCCCGCATCCTCCAAAATGATGAAATATGTGTCTTTTAATTGATTTAGCAATTGATGCAACAAATAAATGTAAGAACAAGTGTGTCTCCAGCCGCAACATAAAAATGCTGTATTGGTTTTTGCTTCTAGTGCAATCAGAGTGAATTATGCAATCTGAGCGCATGAAGCTCATACTCCGAGAGGTCTCGTCGCTCGGGCGAGTTAACGATACTTTTAAAATGGAAAGAAAAGTTTACATCTTTATTTTCACTAATTTTTATATAAACACATATTGGCCTGTTTATATATCGTGACTTTCAGTGTAATTGCTTCCATTATATCCTGCGTATTTTCTCTGTATAAAACATTGTTGTATGAACGGGTTCATAGATCAGACTGCCAAAAGAATCCATGGTACAAAAAATTACGTCCGTTGTTCTGAAATGTGTTTATTTCAGTTTTTTACCACCAGGGGTTGCTGCATAACAGATGGTCATTTACCCAATGAGCAAGATGTGTTTCATGTCTTCACTAGAAATAACGTCAGATTATTTCAATTTTGAAACTAATTGATTATGTCTCAAGTTTATGTAATGTTCCGTACGTAGCTAACCAGGCCTGACTTATTTATTACCTATAATGGACAGAGCCATATGAGAAAATGTGCCTTATATACAGACATATGTTCAAGCAAGTAAACATGCTTATTCAACACAAGGTGTGAAACCTAAATGTGAAAATTTTTAAAGTAGTTGCCAATAGCAATATTTATTTATTTTTCTTTTATTTTTTTATGTTGGCATTTTTGCCAAAGATTCTGTGAATTATAACAAAAACACACTTGTTACAATGCATTGAAACTCTTTAATGTTTAGGAAATCAGATGGTGGATTATGATGGTGTTGAAATTTTTTAATTTTATTTAAATATACAGAGACGACATATGATATTTATCACTATTTTGAAAGTGACTCCTTTATATAACTAGTTTTTACACTAGTTGTTTGATAAAACCTATGAAAAAATTCTCATTTATGAATCTCTTTTAAAAGATTTATATGTAATCCACCTATAAACTCCTCAAATATGAAACAATTGGAAGCCATTGAAGCAGCTTTTTTCTTTTACTTCTCTGTAAAGTGCCCACTGAAGTTTATTAGGACATTGTTGGCAGTAACAAATCCTAGATGTTGGCATGGAAACTAATAATACCAGGCTCCATTCACCTCGTCTACGTATTTGTAGTCAATATGTCAGTTCTCCTATTGAGGCACTGTCCATGCAGCGCTGTTGGAGAAAAAGTCTGCTTTGAGAAGCCAGGCACTTTTTAATTAGACCTGATCGCCATGGAGATAGTGTTCACCATTGCTGAACTTTAGTCTTTTTTTAACACCCTTTCCCCAAAAAAATATTTACAGGCACTTTATCTTTAGATTTTGTTCCCTTTCTTACATTCTAGCTGAGAAATAATGTGTAATCTAGCGAGTGAAGGAAATATATTTTGAAAACAGATACGCACAACCTCAAAATCATACAGGAGCTAAAGAAGAAACATTTAAATGTCTAAAATATTCTAAATGAATTTATATATCATATAATACAACATATTTGCGTATCAAACTACAGAATTTGAAAATGATAGTTTGCAAAAAGGTCATTTTATCAGTGCTATGCATAATAACATGTCTAACACAGAGCCTAATTAAGGAAACACTACAACCACCAGTACTGCCATGCCTGCTAGTGCTGTTATGTCTTCTTTGAGGACTGCCGCCAGTATCAGCTGGCATAAACTGGAGCCCCCCCCATAAACTGGAGCCCCCTCGACGGTACAGGTAATGGATGAAAGTAATTTTATTCAGATCACAGTTCAAGTTCTAATATTTCAAGAATAAATATCTTAATCATACCACTGTCTCAGTTCGCTCTCATTTTTGTGGTTTGTTCCCAATAATTACAGTTTTACAGTAATCACATGAGCTTTGGTGCAAGTCAGTCACAGTTAAAACACATTGTACAGCTCCTCTCCAGTGCATGAAACTTTATCCAACAGAGATTTTGGGTTATCGCTGCCTTCATGAAGTTGGTATCTGAGTCTGTCATTGGTTTCCTTATATGCAATCCAGTAATGAGTCATAAACAGAATGTATACAGAAGACATTCATAAAGGAGAAGAATGATTATAATGTTTTCCATATTTGGCAGTGCTGGAAGAACTACTCTGGTCTTTCACATAAGCTCTGGTCTTTTACATAAGTACAAGTAGCAAGTGTACAAATACAGTGTAGATTTTTTTCTGTTACAAGTAAAACATCTTGCATTTGCTACTTATGTAAATGTACAAACGTTTTATTATCCTAGTAGAGTACCAAAAGTACTTATTGTGCATAACGGCCCATTTGAGAACGGTATGTATTATATGATTGCATTATAATTATTGATATATTAATAGTCAAACATCATTAATGTTGCATCTGGTGAAAATGGATTTTACTTACGTACTGACAGGTGGTCAGTACATAATAACACATCATTATTTATTAGTTTGTAACTTTTTTATTATGCAGAGAAACTAGTTACTAAAAATTATGTCAGATAAATGTAGCAGAGTAAAAAGTACAATCATTCCCTCTGAAGTGTGGTGGAGTAAAAGTAGGCTACATGTAAAATAGAAATACTGAATTGAAAAACAAGTAAATCTCAAGTAAATTTATGCTTACATGGGCAACAAGTAGAGAAGCCTTTTATTGTCATTGTATTCAAGATACAATGAAATTTCGATTATCCTTCCCAGAACACATGCTTACACATAGTTCACATTGCACATGTACACACTTAGGACACCATTGCACATACACATTACACATACACGAGACACAAGACATTGTACACAATGGCAGGTACATTGTAAAATATTGCACATGAGATAAGGTGTGTAATGCCCCAGTATTGCACTCACAGGATGCTGTGTGTACAGTGGGATGTATTGCACATGAGATAAGGTATGTAATGCCCCAGTATTGCACTCACAGGATGCTGTGTGTACAGTGGGATGTATTGCACATGGGATAAGGTATGTAATGCCCCAGTATTGCACTCACAGGATGCTGTGTGTACAGTGGGATGTATTGCACATGAGGATGAGTATTGCACTATTTGCGTGTAACAGCATATACAAATACTTTGATAAAGTGTATAAAAATGGATATCATAAATCTAATACTTGGCAAATCTAATCCTTGGTGATGACGGGACTCGATCCAGTGGCTCAGCAAACATTTTCCAGAAAATATTTTCAAAATTTTTTCACTTTTTCTCCCATTTTCAATGGAGGGCACTGATCGATGCCTATATCCTCCAGCTTATAAAGCACTGTTTTCAATCTTAGAAGTTTTATAATGTTTTTATTTTAATAACATAACATTTATAGTTCAGTGCCATGCATAATAATGTATCTAAAACAGCCCATTTAAGGACACATTACACCCAAAGCACCAGAATATAGAGCAAACAGCCTGTTCAGGAGCAACATCACATGCAGTATATTTGAAACTAAATGTTAAAATTTGAAGACTTATAACTTTTATTCTATACAATACATAGACTTGTCCTTTGGTGTGAATATTATCAAACTCTGTGAGTTCTGTGGCTGAAATTTCGATGCCTACATTAAAAGAGAAATTATTATTATTATTTAGTATGTTACATAGTGTCAAAGTACATGTGATAGTAACATAGGCCACACTTCACTCAGTTTCTCAGTGTTTAGCTACAGCAACAGTTACAGAGTGGCATGAAAACACATGATAATGGATTGTGAAAGTGAGCTTCTAGCATTTTGCAGGTCTTTTTCCTTTGCTTTAAAAAATTTCATCTTTGAATGCCCTTGCAGAAATGGTGATGGTTTCATTTCATGTTATGAAAATCAAATTATTATTATTATTGCTGTTGTTGTTCTGAAATTACAGGTGTTTCCATAGATTTGCATGATTTTATGATTCTGAGGTCATTAACTTGCTCTAGTTTCAAATTAGCCAAACAGATGTTAAAAATTACATGTCCACTTAAGACACTAATATATAACTGAAATCACAGATGCTGTCAATAAATATTTTGCATTATTTAATAAATGTCCTGGGATGGGCTCCAGGCTTCTCTGCAACCCTTAACAGGATGAAGTGGTATAGAAGATGACTGACGGACTGAAATTATGATTGGTTTAAAACTATTCTCCTGTTGAGTACATCATCTAAGATATATGTTCTGTTATGTCAAAACCTGCTATCTAGGTGTTTTGAGAAGGAAAGGAATCAAATACAACTTTTCTTTTAATTTTTCCTAGCAGCACTACTTTCTTCTCAGCTAGTCCTGTTTGTTTAGCACATTTTTTTGCCAAATTTTTCTGTTTCGTTGTTAAGGATTTTCCAGGGGATTTTCATATATTGACTTGCACCAGCAACATTTTTCTTCACATTACTAAATGTGTGTTTGAATTGCAGGGCACTGAAGTCCAAAGCTTCTAAATGCTCATAAATACCAAGGACAAAAAGTGATTTGTGTGAAGATTTGTCTTTTTGAACTCGGTTGCCCAGCTGCAGAAATTTACACAACAATGACCAGGCTACCATAGTCCCTGGTCTGGTAAATACACATGTGAAGTCTCTTATTTCATCTGGACATTTCTGTGCATTTCAAATAAGCAGCATTTCAAATAGCATTAATCTGACCGGAGAGTTTAAAATGTTTATCTAGCAAGGAGGAGAAATAAAATTATTTAAAAATCAAATATGCAAATTAGGTGGTAACCACCGGCCTCATGTTGCTGTGAGACTAAAAGGCTTCCCAGAGAAGACAAAAGTGTTTTAAACACAGACCCTTTGGTGTTGATAGGCTATAAAAGGGGGAAAGGCCAAAGGTGGGAGGGGAAGGGGAAAAAAGAAGGGTGAGATGAGTAATATGAGTGAACAGCAATCACTGCGCTGAGAATAGGTGTAGACCAAAGAAGATGGTCAGACAGAAGGGAATAAGTCGGAGATAAACTGAAGGGCAAAAATGAATGAGAAGAAGAGGAAGATGGCAAAGGAGCCACTGTAGTAGATCTCCTTCATCAATTATGCCTGGAAAGTAAACTGAGCCATTTGTAGTTACGTAACTCAGAACAACACTAGCGTGTTTTCTGGTATTTTTCCAGGTGATGCCTTGTCAACAGTATTTTTATTTATTTTTTTTTAAAAAGGACATGACTTTGGTGAATTACATGCAGATCATCTGGATGCTGACTGTGGTGGCAAGTGGTGCTTGTGGTGAGGTCTCTTTCTTTGCAATCTCCTGGTGGGGCTCTCTTTGTGCTCATGGTGTGTTTCCCTTGTTGCTGTCCCATAAGGGGGTCATGTGCCACCGTGTCACTGATTGACAGGTCGTGCAATTACTTATGTCGATGGTGTCACGGTTTCATCATGGAATATATTTACAGAGGGCTTTGCCCATATTTGACCAATGTTGATCATTCTGTAAGCACCGAACTTACAAGCATCTAATTAGTAAAAGAAAGAATTTAAAACCTTGTGTTTTTCGTGGTTTCGCTGCAGGTTGAATTGTCATTTTTAGATTGGAACTTATACAGAATTCATTTGCCAGGAAATTAACACTTCAAAGATGTTCTTGCAGTATGTGCTGTACTACACCAATATTTACAAGTACAATTTATCAGAATCATTTTTTAATGAAAGAATTGTTAGAATATGCAATTGGCATAACTACGCAACTAATATGAAAGATAGAAAATAGAGATCTGAAAATTGAACAATCTAAAGTAAAAGTGGAAAAATTTACATTTGATAGAAGTCCCTAACAACAGAATAACATGGTGTTTAGTTATGAAGGATTAATGCCTTTTGCCACCAGATGAGTACTCTTGTCCGAAGGGCTCACGGATACATCTGGTCAGTTTTCACTGCTATTGGCTGAACATGGTGCCCTCCTCTTGGCTGGGGGCGCAGGCTGCATGTCAACAAATGCCAGGGGGCGATCTAGCCAGGCTCAGCAATGCCGAAGAGCAGCTTTTCATCCTCAGTTCCTTTCCCTTGTGAGTAAACAGCTGGCAAGTGTTTTTGTGCTGAAACATATAAGATTTGTCAAAGTCAACAGACATTTAGGAAAATAATAGAAAACCAGAGATATTTGGCAAATTGTATTAGGCAGAGAGATGGTTGCATAATACCTGTAGGATTAGATCCCATGAGGGTAACTGTATGAACAAGTGCTGCACAGCATTTCATAATTCCTCAAATTAATATTTATATATAGCATATTATATTAATAGTGCTGTATATCCAAAGGTGAGTTGGATTAAAATCTTACTGAAAGTCACAATGAGTAGAGTCATTACAACACAAATCGACTACCGTATTGGTGCAGGACGGATACTTTGTGGGTTTGGCTGAGAGATGGTGGATGGAAAGAAGAACAGCAAGCCAGGGTGGAGAAGGAGAAGGTGTGGAAGATAGCAGGCAGGGAGCAAGATGGCTGCACACAGATGGCCCTTGGTCCTGGGGGCCAATGGAGGACTGGGGAGTGTGACATGGAATATCCGTCCCTCTGTCAGAAGGAAGTAGCAGGTGAGGCACATGCACCATGTCTCTGCATGGAATGAAGGGCAGGCAGGTTTTAGAGACACATCATGTTCTGTGTTTCTCATGGAGCCAGTGAGCGGTGTATCACTACAGGCCAGTGAAGCACACACAGTCTACACATTTGTTCATTTCACACACAAAAATCGAACTTGTTTGCTGTAGTGTTGTGCACTCGTCTATCCTAAGTCTGCTGCCTGCTTGCTGTGTTCCTTGCAGTTTCCTTGCCCTCGTTCGACACCTTACTTGTTGGGGTTCCTTTGATGTCAGGGGTGTACAGGGAGGTCCAGGCACCTGTCGTAACCAGCTCACCTGACCCTGGGCAGCACAGAGTGGAGGTGAGATTAAGCACAAACTTCAATTCCATGTGGCACTGAGAACAGTACAGCAGAATTCCAGAGCGTGGAGTTTACGGAAGAGCTCAATATGTAAAGACACAAAGCAAAATAGTTGCACGTGGCTCACAAAAAACAGAAGGATTTAAAGGTACGTATTTTAAAAGTGGTCCACTTCAACACAGGCACTTTCATTCCATGATGAAACTTGCCCTGTGCTGGAAGTGAATTGTGACCAGGTCTTCTTCTGTCATCATCTCCCAGATGAAAAGTCCTAACAGGCTATGGCGTCCTGGCTGTGTGATTAAGCTACAAATCCTATAGGCGTTTGTTGGGTCCTCCAAAACTGCTACTGCTCATTACACTACTTTACGTTGTGGTCACATGACCTCTGTAGAATGTAGCACATATAAACATGTAGGGATGGTTCTCCAGAGATTACATCTACTCCAAAGCTAAAAAGTGTACTGATGTTCCATTTAAAATGCTCCTTAGCCCATCAAATGTAAAAGAAATGAATGCACCTCTAAATACCTTGAAAAGGATAGCATGTGGAAAAGGCATTAAAGCTCTCTATATGTGGTGTGCTTTCAAATGTTTCATTGAACTGCCTCTGCTGATGGCTGTATGTCCCTCAGATGATGCTGTTTCCTGGCCTCTGGTTCAGCCATGCGGGACACTTGGTGTCTGTGGAAGTCGTGACACAGCCCAGCGAGTGGCACACCTATGCTAAAGTGCAGATCCTACGCCCATATTGTGCCCCCAGTCAGCATCTAATACCACCTGGTAAGATAAGCTGAAGCACTAATCTATACCTGAGCTGTTTTTTCTTCTGTTTTACACATCACTCAATCTTCACCAAAAAACTGTGTGGTGAATCAGTCTGGATTTATCCCATGGTTTTAGGACAGCTCTTTGAAGCTGCTCTCCAACTGAAACTTGCTTCTGTGCAGGGCCATTGTGTCATACAGCCAGACCTAACACAACTATTCAAAGTACCCCCTCCTCCAAAACACACACACACACACACACACACACACACACACACACACACACAACTCACCCTGTCATGCATCATATCAGTTTAAACACAACTGGGAACACAGCAGATACAACTTAATATTGTAAAAACAAAGTTACTCTGACACATCATATCAAAACCTTTACTTTTTCATTTGCTCAAATGCTGCCTCCTGACTCGCACTTCTCTCCTCCATCTCTGTCTCTTGTTGCACCTGCTCAGGAACACTGTTGCTATGAAAAAATAATCCAATAGTTCGTACATGGTGATAGAGTTAGCTAATTTTTAAACCGTTTAACTTCTAACAAGACAGAAATTGTAATTTACATTAATATTATTTCAATCTGATGCCAGGAAAGTATCTTTGTGAAACTTGTGGAGCATATTTCTCTGTTGCACATGGAGGTCATAAAGACATAACGCAACACGTCAGCATCAAAAGCCAGAGAAGAGTTAACTGTGTGAGTGTTTCTGGGTAGATGTAACAGGGAATTTGATATGGTCTGTGCAAGCGATAGACATTTTTCTTATCATTTTGTTCATGTGCTCCCCAAAATCGCACGTGTACCCGTACAAATTACAGCTGCACTCACGATAAAAACATCCGACAGCGTGAACACTCAATACTAAACTAAGATGTTACACAGACCTTTATTATTATTATTATTATTATTAGGGCAGCAATAAGACGCCCTACTCTCTCAGGTTTCTTAGTGCACTGTGATTGACAGATCAAATAACAATAGGCACAACAGTCTGTCAGTCTTTCCAAAGCGCCCTGCTCAGTTATTCCGGTAATACTCTACATTCCTAACTATTTCTAGCTCTTTGGACATTTTACTCAGTCTGCTCTCTGTCATGTACCGATTAACGATACTGTTAGGAGATATTACCAATCAAGGTAATCGAGTCAAATTTAATATAGGTTTCTTTTTCATAGTTATTTTCCGTACTTTGCGGGTTTATTTCATATGATAACATTTTCTTTTTGGCAGGTAATTTGTATTGCACCATTTTATTGGTTAGTAGGCCTGGGAATAGTCCCCAGTTTCACAATTCGAAATGATTGAGTGCACGATTTGATTCGGTTCAGATTCGACAAAATTTTTAATCTATTCACATTTGATTCAGTTTAAATTTGGCAAAAACATCTGACTGGTACAATTCTTTGAGAATCGGTTCATTGTGCTGATTAATGTGAAATGTTAACAAAGGTCAATGTTAATTGTTTTTATTTAACCAACAAACAAAATAGTTTTTCTTAACATTGTAAAACAAGGCCTGAAATGTAGTTTTTTAAATCAGGGGGATTTCCAACCTCACAGGCCTGACATGGGGGGAGGGGGGGAGATTTATAGATTTGGGTGGGTGGCGGTATTATTTCAGTTCAGTGTTTGGAACCTTCATATTAAAGCCCTCTGTAAAACTCAATTTTATCATAAAAATGTCAATTTCAACATTAAATGATTTTCCCAAAAATTTATTTTTAGTCACCCTATCATGTAGGGTTGCCAACTTTCGACTCTTCCTTTCCAGCGTTGATTCGTAGTACTGAATACTCTCTCACAAAAGGTGCAATATGAAATAACTGCACATCGTCAGCTGATAAACTGCTGAAAAGTGGACCCATTCTGACACATTGGTTGTTGCAGCAGCTAAGACAGTTGATTTGTGTGACTGAAGGCTGCTACAGGATTTTAAGAAAATTTCGGGACAGAATCTACTTTGCCGTGGGCTAATTCTGGGACTATCCAGGTTAATCCTGGATGGTTGGCATCATGGTACTTTTCAGCTATGATTAATTCTATACTTTTCAGTACTTCGTTAAATAAAGTTAACCAATTTGATTTAAACTTTTATGAAAATTAAAAAACCTACACTTAAACATTCATTCATTTTTTTGAATAGATATAAAGTGTAACATTTGTAACATTTGTGAGAAATGAACCTTTTTCCTTACATTAACCGTTTTTTCTATATTAAAATTGTTTAAGAACAATAAACTTTGGGATGGTTCCCTAATGTGGTTTTCTTCATATATTAAAAACCAATATTATTTCGGTGTACTATTTTTACTGTACCTCTTTTAAATAAATGGAAAGAAAAAACACATTTCTGCATTGGAGAATAGCCTTTATATCTTTACGTGCATAGATGTACAATTATAGCTATTTATTATTTAATTTTGGGATTTCTCTTTTTTTTCCTAATTTTTTTGTTTTCTCTTTTGTACACCAGAGGAGCTTGCCACGTTTAATTTATGTAATGGAAATAGAACTGCGTTGTTTTTTTTTTTTTTTTTGCGGATGGGACCATTTCTACCAAAAAATCAGGTGTATAGATCGGCACATGAGTAATACCTGTGTAATTACAGGTCTCTTTTACTGATTTCACATGATTAATAAGAAAGAAAAAAAAATTTACAAATAAAAGAGTAAGTAAATTTATCTATACTTTTTAAATAAAACATAATGCTGGACCTCCTCAATTACCCCCCCATCCCGCCATGGACCTGCTCCTGTATGCCTGTGTCTTCAGATGAACATCTGAAGAGATTTATAATAACTAATTGTTGTTGTTTTTGTTGTTCCTATAGGCTGTGGCTCTCTACACAATGCCTTCAGCTGTTGTTCCAAGGAGCCCATGTGCAACATGACCGGCGGCTGCGTCAGTGGGCAGCACTGGTGCCACCTGCTGGAGAGCTGCATACCTGTCACCAGCCCCTGCAGCTCCTACCTGCCCGAGACGGCTGGCGAGGCCTTTTCCTTCCCTCCGCGCTACTCCTCTACTGCCCCTTTCTACCATGTGGTGGCTGACCTGCCACTGGAGCTCCCGCCTGCTTCTGAGCTTCTCCACATCAGTGTGAGTGTCTACAAGAGGCTTTTTTCAAATGTGCTCATGTTGCACAGGTCTGGGAATATTAAGTCAGTGTTTTATTTATGCCTGTTGTCTAATTAAAACATCCTGAATTAATTCCTATCTCACTCAGCTCTTTACCGTTAGGAAAATATTGACATACTTCACACTTTTCTGTATTGATGCTAATCACCCTCCTATCCTTGTTCTAAGAATAGCTGCCTTGTTCAAAATATTATGATAATTACTTAAATGGCTGGGTGTTTCAATATCATTTCATCATCTGTAAATTTATGTAACATTCCTTGTATGCACTTTGTTGGCTGTTGAACTGATTTCAGGTGGTGATTCCTGAGAGGGACATAAGTGTGTACCCAGATGATGTCTTGGCCATCCAGCACACTGGACGGGCGGGAGGATTCCTGCACTGCATGACAAGCTCCATGTCGCCATGGCGTCAGAGCTATGTGTCCCTTCTGGGCTCAGATTGGGGTGGCTGGATAGAGGGAAGCTTAACAAGACGGCTTTCTGAGGCACAGTGGTTCGATGAAGTGTTGTGTGATCTGCGCATACTTTATGCCGACTCCCTGGGCAGCTACAGCGCTTCCCCAAGTGAAGCTGGTGACCACGCCCACTCTTACACCAGGACCGAGAGTCCCTTAGCAACCGGTATGCAATACAGAGACGCAAACCAAGAGCCAAGTGCAGTTTCAGGAATGTGCCTTGTATATCCCTCACCTGACGAACATGGACAAATCCACATCCCGGTCAGCATTCCCACCCTGGTCATCATCAAAATAGCGTCAGGATCCAACGTCACCAGCTCCTGGTCTGCCCCTGTTTTCCAAGTGGGGGTTCCCTTCCTGCCCTCCTGTCCTTCTGGACTAGCAAAGTTTCCACACAGTTGTGAGAGGCAGACCCCTCACACCCAGTTCTCTCATGCCTACCTGGTGCTCACTGACTTGGGATCCCGCACACTCAATGTCAGTGCCTCCAACAGCATCAGCTCACAGAGTGTGTCTGTGCATGTGCAGGCCCACCAGCCAGTGAGAGGACTTGCTATTCTGCCCCAAGGAATCTGGAGGATCCTGGTTGACGTTCCACAGGTAGAACAGTGCTTGGCTCCTGCCCTCATATGTATTGCTGTGCAGTTACTTGCCATAAATTCTTTGCGCACACCTCGAAGGGAGACCTCGTCATTGTAACATGCAGACATATACCTGCATACAACACAGTATACACAGTATACTGTTTCAGTATTTAAAAGCAGCTCATGCCATGTACATTATACAAGGACAGCAAGACATTTATGTGGATATGAAACTGTAACTTTTTGTTTACAGGTAGAGGTTGTTCACCCCTATGTGTTTCTCACAGTTTTTTTCAAGAGAGCCACTTTGGCTTGGAAAACTTATGGGGCAGCAAGCTACAGGAGCTGCCAGTAAAATTTGGCAAGCCGCACAGTGAGATGCACTGCCATGGCATCACTTGCCTATTGATGAAATACTTACAATATATCATAACACATTTGCCATGCTTCACTTTACAGAGTATTGTTACAGTATATCTGTTTCCCAGACAGCTTATGTATGGACATTTTCTGTATTTTTACAATGTGCCTCAATTACTGTTTTCCTTGTGATTTTTGTGTGCTTCCGTGCTTCCTGCTGCAGGTTTTCAGTGCAGTGGTAGACAGTGGTTCGTCAGTGGAATTTACCTGGGTAACTGATGACCTTGTTCAATTTGCATACAAAGGAGAGAGCTACAGTGTTGCCTTCAGAAAGCCAGCAGTATACAAGCTTAAGGTAAGGTGTTACTATTGTATTTGTTAAACATATTATTAGCTATTATACAGAACATTATAACATTATTAACTGTATCAAAAGTACTGTATTATAGTTTCTCAAAATAATGCTACAATCAATAAACATAGTTTTGAGATTAGACTGTAAATCATATGTTAAAATGATAAAATATTACCTTTAATGTGATTTTTACCATGTTCTATTCCTTTATATATGGTGTCGAGAAAGATGCTATATGTCCCTAACTACCCTATACTAGGTGAAGGCTGATAATCCGGTGAGTACGGAGTCCTTGGAGGTGACTCTCACGGCTGAAAACATGACCATGATGGCTGACCCCACCTTCGTCTCTGTTAGAGAAGTCATAGCTGCCAATACGTTACAAACGTTCACCTTCAGAGTCAAGGTGGACATCTCTGTTGAGTCTACCTTCTGGTTAGTTAGTATTTCAGCTGTAATAATGTTGTACAGCATCGTTCTCCTAAAGTATATTTTTGCCATGTGCAGGCAGGAAGAGTGTGTGTCAAATGACCAATACTTGTGCTCACACAGGTGGGATTTTGGTGATTGCAGCCCAGGTATGAACCATTCTTTTCCATCCCCTTCTGAGTCAAGAGGAACCCAGCTGGAGCCTGGGGTGAGGCAGGTGTACCTGCAAGACTCTGTCAGCTATACCTACCCACAACCAGGTGCTTTAGTTATGTCTTGAACTTGACATTTAATAACTTTCAAATGCATTGTATATGATTATAGGAGTAGTTTGGCATGGTATATTGTAGCTGTTCAATGAAAAACATTTTGGTTGATTTGATGCAGTGTTGATAACAGCTTTCACCTGCCAATTTATAGCAATTGTTATGGATTTGTACAGAAAGCAGCAGTGAATTACATATACTTGGTTCAATATCGTTTTGTCCTTTCAAGGTGACTATATACTGATGGTTCAAGCCATCAACAAATACGAAAGGATTCAGAAGACCATATTGGTGAAGGTGCGGAGTCCACTGGCTCAAATGCTGATCTCTGCCACCCCGAGGATTCCTCTGGTCAACCAAACCTTTGACTTGGAAGCTGTTCCGTGGCCCTCCTCTTATGGTGTTCTCTATACTTGGAGCTTGGGAGGTCCTACCTATGAAGTGAAGGGAGTGGAACGCAAAGTCACCTTTGTTCTGAGAGCAGCTGGTGTATATAATGTGACAGTCAAAGCTAACAACAGCCTCTCAGCATTTTCTACCTGGTTGGCTTTAGAAATAGCTGAGATCATCTCTGGTGTCCAATTGAGCTGCAGTGCACCTGATGAATTGGGTTCCATCAGTACAATAAAAGGCACTGTCTCTTCTGGCACTAGCCTCCTCTGGACATTTGACATGGGTGATGGGTCTCTGTTTGAAAACATCTCTGATAGCTCCATATCTCACGCCTATGGGTTCCCCGGAAATTACTCTGTAAGGGTAACAGTAAGAAATGCAGTAAGTCAGATTGTCCAATCAATCGACGTTTCAGTGTATAAACTAGCTGTTAAAGGAATCGTACCATTTGGATGCTTAGAAAGTGAACGCCAGATTTACCTTGGAGTGCTGGTAACTGGAAATGTGGCCCATTTAACTTTCATTTGGAATTTTGGGGATGAAACTCCAGTATCAATTATTCAGGGGAATTCCACAGTTTCTCACATTTACTCTGTACCAGGGAACTATAAAGCTAATGTAACTGTTTTCAGCCCCTACAGATCTGTTTTTTATTGCAAGAATATATGTGTAGAACCACTTATTGCTGCCATAACCTTAAATACTTCACAAGGTACCATTGCGGTAGGTGAGAATGTCTGTTTCAGTGCATCAGTTTATCCACAATTAGATAAACCTCACAGTTATATATTTGTGTGGAACGGTTCCTACCATAAATCTGTCCAAGGACATGCTAGCCACTGCTTTGTGTTTAAAGAGGATGGGAGCTACCAAGTTTCTGTGGAAGCAAGAAACAATGTGAGCAAGAAAACATCCAAAGCTTCTGTTACTGTCCAAAAGCCAATTACTGATCTGACAGTCAGAACTGCATGTAACTGTGATACCATGGTTATCAGCAGGCCTTGTTTATTTTGGGTGGAGACTTCATCTCTCACTAATCTCTCTGTTTTATGGGACTTTGGGGATGGCTCCCCTAAAAAGAATGGCCAAAATGTTTCTCACGTTTTTGTGTCAGAGGGAAGGTTTAAAATCTGTGCTACTGGTTTCAATGCAGTAAGCCGATATGCTGTTATTTTGGAAGTGGATGTAATGGTTCCTTTGTCATATCTAACACTGAAAATGAAAAAGCCAGTTGCTGAGGTGGAAGAACAAGTAGTAGTAAATGCACTGACTAATGTTGTTAAGCACGTTAGTTTTTTCTGGTCTATTGATGGCTCTGCTCCTGTTGAGTCTGGAACATCTAATTTTACATACTTATTTCCCAGAGTGGGAACCTATCATGTTTTTGTGACTGCCCAGAATAAGGTAAGCAAACAGGAAGCTGAGATTGCAGTTGAGGTTTTAGAAAGGATCCAGGGAGTTCAGATTTTAAGTATGGGTCTCACTGGTATGAAATATTTAGCAACTGAGGAGAGTGTCACTTTGAGTGCAAGGGTAACGCGTGGCTCCAACTTAACGTACTCCTGGTTGGTTAGCCACAACAGTAAAAACAAGGAAGTGCACGATGGAGTACAACTCGAGTTGTACATTGAAACTCCTGGAGACGTATTTGTAGAGCTCACTGTCTCTAACCGCCTAGGGAGAGCCAGTAGCAGCATTTTGCTCCGGGCAGAAGAGCATGTTTCTGAAGTCAAAATTTCAACTACAAGAGATGTTGTAGCAGTGGGTAAACCTGTGGAGATCTCGGTCAGTGCAAAAACTGGATCTGATCTCCAGTTTTTCTGGCATTTTGGCTCCAGTACATCTCCCTTACTAACACATGGGCCCTCGATTCAATACATATTTAATGTGTTAGGCCCTGTTTCTGTAGAGGTCTCAGTCAGAAATGTGCTCAGCTCTGGTGAAGCTGTAAAACTACTGATTGTACAGGAAGAAATTCAGAAGGTAGACTTCACAATCCATGGTAAAATGGGTCCATTTTTTGTTTTATCAAATTCTGAACTGTTTTTGAATGGATCTGTTCAGAAAGGAAATTATTTAAACTGGGAATGGAAATGGTTCTCAAAAGAGAAAGGGTTTATTATGTTTGGCAAGAATAAATCAATTCTTTACTCATTTTCAGGTCCAGGCATTGTTCAAGTGTTACTCAATGCCTCAAATGACATTAGCTGGCAGACAGTGTCTCATACAGTGACCATTCAGGATGCAATCCAGGGATTGACTTTGGACATTAGCAACCATAAAGTCTGTGCTGATGACCCCATTGTTTTCAAGCCAACCATTTTAAAAGGAAGTGATGCACATGTTTCTCTAGACATCAATAATGGGAGTTTATCCATAGAACCTTTAGAGGAGAATTTAACAATCTCTTCCCTTCCAGTAGGGAGCCACATAGTCACGGCTAGAGCTTCGAACAATGTAAGCAGTGCTTCTGTCACGGTGATTGTGGAAGTGATGGAAAAGATCCAGGGACTGAGGCTGATCAACTGCTGTAATCCCATTCTAGAAGCTGGTAAAGAGATTAGTTTTGAAGCAGAAGTCCTACAAGGAAGTCCAACAATATACCAATGGAGTTTCAATGTAGCTGGATTCCAGCCTTCAAAAGCAATAGGGCCAAAGGTGATCTACAGGCCCATTGGAAATGGATCATTAAGTGTAAACGTTGTGGCAAACAATGGTTTTTGCTCATTGTCTTTGAGCAAAAGTGTGAGCATACAACAGCCTGTTCACCATGTCAGGCTTGTTACCAATTCAACCAGGATTTTTACTAACCAGCCCATTGCTTTTTCTGCTGTGATAGATGAGGGGAGCAACTTGAAATTCAAATGGGAGTTTGGGGACTCTGCGGAAGAAGTGTTAACATATTATCACATAGTAGATCACAGATATTATGTTCCTGGTAGTTACATTGTCCAGGTGACCGTTTTCAATAACATCAGTCAGGCACGGGCACAATTTCCAGTTGAGGTCAGGAACCTGGAGTGCACCTTGCCTCACTTGACTCTGGTTCAGAAGCAATCCATAATCTTCAGGTCAAGGCCAAGCTACTTTGAGGCTAGTGTGGACCTTCGAGGATGTGTAGCATATAAAACAAGTTACTTGTGGGAGGTCTTCCATGCACCGCAGTGCAGAGAAGAGGACATAGTTCCCCTTGGTAACATGGTTGATGTGACTACACTATTGTTTGTGCTACCTAAGCACACCCTGGCAGTGGGTTTGTACTGCCTCAGATTCTCTGTAGTTCTCCAGGGGACACCCCTGCTGCAACAGCAAAGCCTCAGAATCACCGTGGTCCACAGTCAGCTCGTGGCCCTCATCAAGGGAGGGTCATACAGAGTCTGGTCAAGTTACACAGATCTGCTATTGGATGGCACTGAATCACATGACCCCGATGTTGAGAGCAAGAACGAAGACTCCCTGCAGTACCAGTGGAACTGCACTATTCAAGTAGGATTCTATCACCGGCCTACACTGTGCTATACTGGCAAAAGTATACAACAACATTTTTATGTTTTAGCATAAGAGATTGTAACAGTAATTCCTAAAAGGCAAACCTTCGTAGATGGTATCTCTACCTCTTTTTCTGTCCTCCATTTAAGAAGTTTTTTTGTTCTGTTCTCTTTCATCCATGATGTAACTTCTCCACAAGGAGAGCGCACAAGCGCAGGACCCACCCTTCCTTCCAGCTTGGGGCACCAGCAGCACCATCCTGGTGTCCCAGAAGCAGCTGCGCCCTGCTAGCATGTACCGCTTCACTCTCACTGTCCTAAAGCCAGGGAGACAGCCTGCTTCCACAAGTCAGTCTGTAAGTGTTAAACCGTGGATGCCTTTTTCCAGCCGTGTTTTCGTCAGTAGTCTGTCGTGTGAATTAATCATCACTTCTAAAACAAGAAAAGAAAATGGCATTAGAAACTTGCAGACATTAGTGTGTCTTAAGGGTTGTATTTTTCATTGCTAATTAGATAGTTAATTTTTCTTAAAGGACTTTTGGCTCTCAGTTCTACATGAGATGTTTAGCAAATCTGTATATGCACCCTTGTCTGTCAGTTTTATTTTTTACGCCAGTAGGACGACATTCTACATTTTGCATGATGTTCAACAAATGTTTATTACTTGCTCTGCTTACGGCTCTGTACAGATTGTGCATTTGAAATTACCCATTGGAGGTTAGAAGCTGTAGTCACCATGTGTTGAGCACAGCTCTTATTACCATAAAGCGTGGTGTTTCTCTTACTTGCTCCCCTTTCACAGGTGACAGTGCAGGTGGGACAGGTGCTCCCTGTGAGTGTGACTTGTGTCTCTTGCAGTTCTGTGTCCCCATTCCACTTCAGCCACAGCAGATCTGTTGTCCTCTCTGGACACTGTCCCTCCTGTGCTGGCAACATGCAGGTACTGGTCCCTCAAATAGCGCAGATTAAGTATGTTACAATTATTGTGTTGTTCTCTGCCTTCTTTAATACAAATATAAATTTACAAATGCAAACAGACAATGCATACATAAATGTTTGGATATGATTTTATAGGTATATCCTGATAGTAGCATCTAGATTATTAAATTTATTAGAGTAATATTTTCCTGTGTATTATGGCTGTAGTACAAGTGGTCAGCTGAGAGCTGGAATGGCAGTTTACTGGAGCTCACCGAGGTCTCGACATCCACTGGGCGTGCTTCTCCTGACTTGGTCATCAGACCAGGTGTATTGCTTGATGGACTCAGTTATACCTTCACCCTTAATGTGTCTGAGGCCACCCTGGGGCTCTGGGGTTTGGCCAGTATCAGCCTTCTCCCTAACCCTCCTCCACATGGAGGAGTTTGCACCTTAAATTCAGAGTCAACCATTTACCTCTTCGAGACCATGGTGACTTACAGTTGCTCAGGTAACACAAAATGTCTCTTGAAATGTCCACTGACAGATTTGTTCAGTTTTGTAAGGGTGTGCTAATATAAATTCTGTCTTACCCTGCCAGGATGGGTGGATAGAGGAGAGGATAACACTCAGCTCTTGTACGTGTTAAAGGTGATGATGTGTGAGGACGTTAGGCACTTGTGTCATCTCCACACTCTGTACCGGGGGACCAGGCACACCTATGGGACCTATGTCCCCTTGGGCTTTCCTGACTTGGGAAGCACTGACATCACTGTGCTAGTCCTGGTGGAAGATGACTTTGGGTCAGCTGTCACTGCACTGAACAGGTGAGACATCTATTGTCTACCTCTGGTTTTTACTATGCAGTGGGCTCTCAGTGTCTTGTTTTGCCGAGCTGACAATTCTGTTGCAGGACTTTGGCAGTCCATTCTCCTCACCAAGGTCATGTGAGCACTGAGTGGCTAAAGAATAAGAGTCAGTCGGAGCTGTGGGCTTTTTACCAACAGGGGAACAGCCTGCACATTATTCCCTACATCATAGCTCTGGCCAGCCAGCTCAACCAGGTCAGTGTCTTCGTGAGATACGTTTATTGGTCTGTGCATCGGACCACCCGTAGCAACATCCGAACAAACCTGTTTCTTATGACATTTCAGATAGAAAATGTCAGCGCACATGACCGCCGTGACAGGGTGGCGATACGTGGCAACGTGACACGGATTCTGGCGTCCCTGCCTGTCTCGTCAGTTCAGGATGCTGCACAAATAAGTTCGGCTTTTGCACAGTGCACTGTGAGTGGCTGCACCACTGGATGATACTGTGTCCTTAAAGAATAACACTGAGGCGATATTCCCCGGAGACAATGTGTGGAGGAAGTGAACCACTCTACCCACTGGCCTAAAAGAATGAAAAACGAAAAGCACATATTTTTAAACCCAATTGTCACTGCTGTTACACCTGATTTTAATTGCGTTGTAAATAAATCTGCCAAATTATACAGTTATTTACACCACACCGACGTAACATGATACGACTATTGTTTAAGCAAAGCATTTTGCCTGAATTTCATTGAGAGGAGTGTCCATCTGTGCAGATTAGTAAAAACATAAAACCTTAATCTCCCCAAGCTGCTTTCGATAACAGTGTCTGTCCATCAACAAAACAGTGTTACCAGGCTTATGAACCTAGATTATATGTTTGGCAGGCTGATCCTGGGGAGCTGCTGTGTGAAGGCTGTCAGGAGAAGGTTCTGGACACCATGGGAAGGATGATTGCCATTATTGGGGAGCAGGCAGAACCGGGAGATGTCACACTTATCGAGGCTGGCAGGAATATTCTGCATGTTCTTGGTACTGACAGAGCTGTCGAGTTCTTCCAACAGGAAAAAAAAATTTATCCATCTGTGTCAGTATAGCATTTTTATTATTTAAATTTGTTGGGTTTTTTTGGTAATATGTAATAAAAGGTTTGCTACAGAATCTTATACAGTAAAATCAGTTGGAAATATGAAATCTGAAATTAGTTTTGTGGTTTTATTCTATGAGCCTGACATTCGTTTACCAAAGGTGTGCAGTGTATCTAAAGGCATTTCACAGTCAAGTGAAATATCATTAGATATTAACTATGTTGTAACACCAGTCACATCTGTACAAATAAAGTGTGTTCACAAGTAGAGTATATTTATGTGGCGCTCTGTTACTGTCTTTTCAGGCAGCACAATGGCAGCAGATAGTGAAAATTCTGGTTCTGGTTCCAAGCAACACAATTTGTCCTGGTTCAGGCCTGCTGCAGAAACTGCAGCGTCTGCTTTTGGTCAGGCGGGGCAGCTGATGCAGGTTTTGATGCACTCTCGCATGCGGGGCGAGGAGGCGCTGAGCTTGGAGACCCCACAAATCAGCGCTGTGGGCCGGCGCAGTGACCCAGCAGACCTCCTGTGCACCGGCTTCTCCTCCACATGTCCATTTCACATCCCGCACAGCCTGTGTGCTCAGCTGCGTGAGGAGACAGAGGAAGTTGTACAGGTGTTTATGGACCTCCACGTGAGAGGGCCGCTCCTATTGGCTGCGCAGCCGCCCATCTCAACTGCGCTGGCGGCTATGGAGTTCTCCACAGTCCAGGGCAGGCCCATTCCCATACAGAACCTGCCGCCAGACCGGGCCATTCAGGTCATGCTGCAAAGCCATGGTCTTGATGGGAATCAGGACCAAGAAACGGGTCAAAAGATGTCTTTAATGTACCTCACTCTCCCGTTTGTAGGATCTCTCAATTTTTCAGTCAGAGCTGTAGAGAAAGACCCCAACGCTGGACTCTTCATTACTTTTAATTTCAGCATTCTTCCAGGTAACCTAAAACCAAATGTTTGCACATTTTGTGCAAATGTATACTCAAATATACACAACATCTAAACATAGAAGGTAAATAATGAAATCAATAGTGCTTTCAGTGTATAACATCTATTTTAACAAGGTTGATTTTGAAAGCTTTGTAAATGCAATCAGATTCATTACAATGAAAATCCAGCTTGTGTTTGGTGCACTAAGAGTGTGCTTTCATGAACAGGGAGTGGTATGGAGAGTACACTGAGACTGTGCTTTCATGAACAGGGAGTGGTGTGGAGAGCAGTGGACAGCTAACCATCACTGTCAACAGTCAGCGGGGCCCTGTTCTTTCTGAGCACTCCAGTGTACATGAGCTGTCCCTCAACCTCAGTAATTCATCTCCATCTGTGGAGCAAACCATCTTCCTCAGTCCACTGTAAGTGTTTTATTGTACAGCAATGACTTGTCTAAAATACTAGTTAATAGTACTAGTCAAAAGTAAGAACCAGGCCTTTTCATAATATCCTGTTATTTAAACTTGTGTATAAAGTCTTATTCTTACTTTATAATTTCACACTGCAAGAAGCCAAACTGAAAGTTCATTATAAGTTTGAAATCATATTTACAATATTATACAATGCATGCTATTATTTATTTATTTATTGCAGAATGATACTCATAAGGATTTTTAATGATTTCATTAATTTATTTAATTTAACAATACATTTTTTTTACATAAAATGTAAATGTTCTGTGTGGAAATTGACGATATTTTAGGCAGAGACGAAATAGCGTTCAATAACCAGAAAGCCTTTTATTGCATATATTTGCAGAATGTAATTGTTTCATCTATTATAGCTCATGTTTTAGAATGTACTTAAGTGGAGTTTGAGCAGAAATCCTTTTCAAAAGAAGAGATAATGTTTATTCATAGGTGTGTGTTGGTGTTGTAAAATAGGGAATTTACAACTAAGCAAACAGTTAAACCAAAGAGTTAAAGTTTAACTTTTGCTTAGAATTTATAAATAGTTACACCTATACTTGCACAAAATATATTATTACACATTTATTGCACAAAACATATCATTTTGTAAATGGATCCTAACGGCAAGTACAGTTTAATATGCAGTACAATATATAGTGCAATATGACTGAGTTAATGTGCATTTGTCTGTGTTGTTTTTCCAGGCAAAACGTATCTGGGCAAGAGCTGTATGTCAGCATGAGGAGCTTGCTGAATGGCGCCACAGTGCAGGCCTCAGTGTGTGTTTTCAGCTCGCTCTGCCAATATTTCAATATGCAGCAGCGGCGCTGGAGCAGTGATGGGCTTCGGCCACTGGGTGGCAGCAGTCCCCGTGTAGCGCACTGCCTCACTCGCCATCTCTCTGTGTTCGGGGCCAGCCTGTTTGTTCATCCAGACGCCATCGTGCTGCTCTCCCCGGTGTGTTGGCTACAAACACAGCAAAGCGGCATACTGATTTGACAGTACACTGTTGTCTGTCCCTGGGCTGTCCCGCTGTGCCGTTGTAGAGCTAACTTCAAGGAGCTAATTTTGTTTTGATTAAGAGCAATAGGAGTAGTGTAGAAAGACGAAATCAAAGGACTGCATTACAGTTTTCCTTTGTCAACTTATGAATATACCAAGGGCTTATTGAGCTGTATGGAGGGGTTGCAGTGGGTTAGCTCATAGCTCCAGGGTTAGGGGTTCAAGTGTAGCACTTGGCTCTATGTGTGTGGAGTCAACATATTCTCCCTGTACATGTGTGGGTTTTCCTTCAGGTTCTCTCTTTTTCTACCACAGTCCAAAGATATGCAGGACAGGTGGACTGACAAATCTACATTCTCTTAGTGAGTGGGCATAGCCTGTGGTGGGTTGGCACCCTGTCCAGGTCGTACCTTGCCTTGTCCCTAGGCTGAGTGGCAAAGGATAAGCAGTTGAACTGATAAACAATTGCAGATGACATAGTGATTATATTAACATAAGCTCAGTACAATGTATGTAGTACACTTTTTGTTGTTTGATATGCTTTTATGATTATTTTTCAGTTTTATTCTTCATTGTCTCTCCAACAGCCAGAGAGCCCAGTGAGAAACATGGTCGTGGGAATTGTTTGCGGCATACTGCTACTGCTTCACCTGTTTGTTGGGCTGATAGCTCATAAATTGGACCACCTGGACAGCATACGACACAGCTTTATCCCGCTCTGTGGACAGCCGGGTCGGTACCAATATCAAGTGTTAGTCAAGACAGGATGGGCTCGAGAATGTGGTAAGGGTCATTGGTTAACATGGGTTACTGGTGGTTTGGAGATAGACAAAAAAATAAAATTCAAGACATGCCTGTCACAATTAATAGTCATGAAAATATGCAGCAAAAAATATTGTAAATACTGATATTCATCCTTCCTTTAGTTCATCAGAAAGGCTTACAAAGGCCCAAAGAGTTACTGCTCTAATTGCATGTTATAGTTAATCCTCTATCTGATTCTAGACTGCTCTGTGTTGACCACTCCAGTTTTCTAAAGGTATTCTCTATACACCAAGATATCGCTGGGCTTTTGTATGAAGTGTGAAGTACATTGATTTTCTGATAACGATGGTGCAATTAATGACAGTTAGGGCCAGGGAAGTTCAGAATGGTGTGGAACTGGGGCAGCAAATGCCATGGAGTTAAGGAGACTGATGAAACAGTTGCACATTCTGTTTTTAGCAAGGAACACACTGTCAGTTGGTTAAACAAGGCACTTGTCCTGAGTTTTGGTCCAGATGTCTAAGCTGGTACAGAAAATGAAGACTTAAAATTCTGCTCAGAGGCTGCATGTGAATCATAAACCCACGTTTCTACAGGCACCACGGCTCACGTGGGCATAAGTCTATATGGGCTGAACAAAAGTGGCTCACGCCACCTCCAGAGAGAAGGTGCCTTTCAGGGGAACGCTCTGGATGCCTTTCAGCTGGAGACCGACGTCAACCTGGGCGAGATCTGGAAGATACGCATATGGCATGACAATACAGGTGCTTTCTTTTGGAGGATTTTGTTTTTGTTCTGACAGGTGGTAATTTCAACATTTAAAAAGACTTGTTTCTTTATCAGACAACTGCACTTTTAGACTTTGAGTGTCAAAGTGTTTCAGATTAGAAAATTAAAAAGTCATTGCAGTGTTTTCATCCAAAAGTAGAGTGGTGTTCTCAGTGATGACAGGTGAAAAACTACAGCTGCATCCTGAACATTCTAGTTTTAAGTTTCAAGAACAGCTTGGTAAAGTACTTGACCAGAATTTTTTAATAAAGTGTATTTATTAGATGTAAATTGGAGATCTGTAAATATTATCACCTAACTAGATCTTGGTCACTTTGGAGAAAATGTACAGTAAACAAACCCAATATAAGAATTGAGGTCATGCTCTATATACGTAAAAACATAGGTACCTAAATGTGTGTTACATGCTCTGAGTTCTGAAAGGGCTCATTGAGTACGTCACCTCTTTTGCAGGACATGACATTGCAGGCTTCTTGTCTTCTATATTGGGGTGCCCTCTATGTGTCTGTCTGTCCTTGGGATGAGCCTGACAACACATCTGTTACAGGACTGGATCCGTCATGGTACCTACGGCATGTGATAGTGTGGGACAGGCAGACAGACTACATGTTCTTCTTCCTGGTTGAGGACTGGCTATCTGTGGAGAACGAGAGGAGTGGAGGGATGGTGGAGAAGGAGGTGTTAGCCTGTTGTAAGCATCCTTAGAGAAGATCTAAAAGAGAACATTTTCTATCATTTTCCAGCACTGTGACTGTTTCAATCAGGCAGCTGCTGTTCTTGTCATGCTTTTACCCACTGCTCAGTAAAAACACAGCCTGAAGCGTGTGAAACACGTGCGTGGTAAGATAGCCACGTGCACTCATTTTCCTGTTCCCACAGGCCCTGAGGAACTGCAGCGGTTCTGGCGGATCTTCAAAGCCCAGATTGTGCACGGCTTGGCAGACTGGCACATCTGGGCCTCAGTGTGGCAGCGTCCAGTGCACAGCAGTTTCACACGTGCACAGAGGATAACCTGCTGTGCCCTTCTCCTACACCTATACCTGGCTGTAACTGCTGTCTGGTATGGAGCTGTTGGCATCAAAGGAACACAGTGAGTTTCTAGCTGCTTTCAGATAAAGGGTCTTTTCCATTACTCAGTTTTGTCTGTGCTGCTCATATTTGCTCTGTTTTTATATTTTTCAAATTGGAATATTTAACCATTAAAGACTCATGCGGTCATTTGAGTGGTGAGTCTTTATTGTTCCTGCAGCTATTTGTGTGTGTGTGTGTGTCTCAGAGGTCCAGTTTCAGCCCACATGCTCATGAACATGCAGACGCTGCTGGTGGGCATAACGGCCGCTGTCCTGGTGTTTCCCCTTCAGCTGCTTTTCTGTTTCTTGTTCCGAAGAACACGCAGCAAGGTACCTGCTCACCTTTGCTTTTGTATGAACTCTACACCAACTACAAACCATTATCAACGCAGAGTTATTGTGCGTTTGTTGGTTTTCTGATTATAGGTCATCATGTCCCTTCACACTTTGTGATAACACTGTGTGCAGCTGAAGTGCTTGCATGGAAACACAGGAGCACATGGCCCAAATACTTCTGTACTGTTTGTGCCTGTTTCCCAGGTGACACTGGAAATGACAGCACCAACTCCGATGTCTCAGACTGTGGAGATGGACATCAACTTGGACCAATCAGAGCTGGCCAGATCCTCCTTCCTCTCCCTACCCAGGGGAATGGGGTCCATCTCAGATGAAGGCTCACCATCCAGAGTAAAGACCTGTCCTGGTCTCTGTCAGGGCTTCTATTCATTTTGTCACTTTGTGCCGGAGGGGTTGGGGAGCTGAAACCAGGTTAAAGGATGATCTTGCTTTGACACCACTGGGATTTTTACACCCTGTTCCTCACTTTGCACCATATTTTAAAATCTGTGCCGGTTAAGTACATGTTGTGATGCTGTCCTCTGCCAAAATACAACAACATTTTTTTACTCTCTCTTAGGAATCTTTTGGAAGCAATAAGATAGATTCAATTTTTTGGAATGCCTCTAAATTAAGTGAAGAAAGGTAATCGAATCCCACAAGTACATTGTGCAATTTAACACAGATATGTAACGATAAAACATTTTAAAACAGTTATTTTACATTTTGACACAGTTATTTGTTAACAGTTGGGCCTTTTTTAAGTCATGAGGTGCCAGTGACACCGATGTGCAATTCGGTTCTTTCACATTAGACTCGTAATTTAGATGTTTGTGGTTCATGCATGATTGCTTAGATCCTTTTAAGTAATGGAATATATTATTTGTGGATCCTCTTCAGTGATAAACTTGCATCCAGTCCACTTCCTTCCATGTGTGAGGACACACGGCCGTCCAGTGACAGCATCTTTGATATCCCGGAGCTGCTGGTTGAACCGCCTGCGGGCCACGCCTCATTGCTGAAGAGGAAGAGGGCGTGGCTGCAGCTCCGTCTGGAGTCCCCTGCCAAACCTGTGGAACTGCCACCGTCCCTCAGACTCACTGGTAAGAAGCACTTTGTTGCTGACATAAATGTGTCCTCCGATGCTGATGACCTACAGACCGGCTGCTTCCAGCTAAAGCAGAGGGCACTTGACTTAGCATGCATAAGAAGGCTATCAGGGGATGTGGAAGAAAAATTCAAGCTGGACTGAGGAAGATAGTTTGCACTACAGATGGAGGAAACTTCGATTTTCTGTTATGATCATAGGAGGAAACGCCTCTCGAAATGATGAGAACAGAAATCCCTTGAACAACAGAATACCAGTCTTTTGATACAAATTTAACTGCATGGGCAAAGTGTGGTCAACTTGTGGTTATAATTTTGTAGGCTACAACAGTTGTTTTGATGCTGCAAACATTTAAGTTGCAGCATGCATTCATGTGGACAAAGATCAAGTCTCTGGTCAATTTGGGGATCGGGGGTGACCACATTCTTTTTCCAATTACAGTATCAGTCTCCTGAGTTTACCTTTTTTATACCAGACTACTGGAATAATAAAATGCATTCAAATACTAGGGCCATACTCACAATTCCTATTCGTTTGTAATATAATCACCTATAAATACAATCACAAAATCTAATTTTCTTGCACGGTGATCCCCTTCAAAAGGTTGTAAAATTGGCCTAAATTACAATGGGGCACTGAAAAAAATTGAGCTGAGATAGATTGTGCTTTCTTTCTTATGTCACAGAAGAGGATCTAGTCCGGTCCACAAGTGTAGACACCGAGATACTTAGTTGCGCATCCTCATCCAGATTGAAATGTGACAGCGACTGCAGTTCGCCTCGGAGGAGTGTGTGGTCAGACACGTGAGTGCGTGCCCCTCACACAGGACAGATGTGTCCATGCATAGATTCACAGTAAGATGCTGCGATGTTTTACTTGTCATTATAGGATGTTTTTTTTTCATCCAGGTCATGGATTATCTACCAATAGGATCTCAAATGCAATTGGTTTAACTATTTTCAGATGAAGACATTTCAACACTCGTCTGACAGTGACTTGAAATTTCCCAGCATTTTAACCTCTTTAGGTGACTTAATACCTAAATACCATAATATGGGGCTTGTTAAGGTCAAACCAATCGAGTGACAGTTGTTGGAGTCACACGTGTGGATCGGCATTAACCTAACTCCACAAAACTTAGAACTGTTGAATTAAGTAGCTGACAAGCATCTCAGAGTTGAAATGTCTTCAATGTTGTTTTTACCATTAAACCACTACTAAATAATTCAAATACCAGGGTTAAAAATGTGGTTTTCTTATTAATTTTTAACCAGAACTGTTTCAGTTGAACTATCCACATCTAAGTAATGGATTCTTGCAGGCCGGACAGCTCGTGCAACAGCTGGTCAGAGGAGAGACAAACAGAGGCTGTGTTTGGGTCCAGGCCCTGCACATCAGCCTCGTCCTTCTCTGCATTTAGCACAGCCAGCACGTTCCTGCCCAGCCCCTCTCCAGTCTCAGCAGGCGCTGCCTCCACCACCCGCATAGGTGAGCAGTGATCAGTCATCAAAGTCTGTTTAGCAAACTCCTTTATTTACCTGGAGGCTCACATATACCTTCGGCTCAGTCACATAGTTTGGCGTAGCCAAACAAAGCACTGTATACACATAGGTCCGGTAATTACATTGTGACATGTAGGATTAAACGATTGTTCATTAGCTCTTATTAAATATTCCAATGTTAAGATAAGTGACTGGAGACCCAGTCTTTAACATGCAGAAACCCCTGTCTTTGCTGGTTGCAGGTGTTGCTCGTGGCAGCCCTGGATGGCGTCTGCCATCGTGGATGCTGAGAGTAACTTACTTGCTAGCTGGGCTGGTGATGGCCAACAGCCTGGCACTGGTGGGGCTCTACGGCAGCAGCTTCTCTGGGCCGGTTCTCCTCATGTGGCTTGTCTCGGTCGGGTCTGCGTTCCTCACCTCGGTCCTTCTGTTGGAGCCGTTGAAGGTGGCTATAAGTGGCTAATGCTAGTACACACAGACCCTTCTAATGGCATCATAGGCTGTCCATAGGAGTCACAGCTTTTTACCGTGGCACCATTTGAGAGCTATTAGTAAAATAGACATGCTTGAGTGATAATATATGAGGTTTAAGGTGTTTTGATAATGTAAAAATTACTTCCGCCTGAAATTAGGTGCTTTTGTCATAAGGTGTGTGTCCAGGCTCTGTTCCTGGCCGTGGTTGTGAGGCCAGTAGACCCAGAGATTGAGGAGCACCAGGAGAGGAAGGCAGTGGTCAGAAGGGGGAGCGGAGGTCAGGGAGTCAGGGTGCGCCCACCCTGTGGGTACGGCCTTCTGCACGCCAAGCGGGAGGCCCAGAAAGTTCGGGCTCTGCAGGCGCTGATGAAGGTAGGAGTCAGCTGCTGGAGAACACAAGTGTAGAACACTGCAGAATGCTTAACACTTTCAGTGTGTGGATGCATGTCTCATATACACACACACATACACGCACACACACACACACACACACACACACACAAACACACACACAGATGTTGTCTCTTTTTGACCAGCTTGGTGGTGAGCCAGGTCCAGGCTAATCACGTCCCAGCTCCCTGGTTGTGTAATAAGCACATTAATTCTTCTCATTCTCTGTCCCTCCAATTGCAGGGCTGTGTGATACACATGCTATTCCTGCTGGTTGTACTGATTGTGAATTACCAGAACACTTTCCATGATGTTCAGCTCAGACTGCTTCATTCTGCTGCCAGCCGCTCATTGCTCACAGCTGCACCAGGATCTCCAAGCCTGACGAATCTGAAAAGGTAAACCGTATTGCTCAGTTAGGACAACTGCACTACTGCCAGTTTCCCTGAAAAGTACATCTTGAAATTCAACTTGGAGTACATGTCATGACTAACATGTAGCCGAGCAGAGCTCAGATGAGGCTCCTGTGTTGTATTGTATGCAGATGGACAGAGGTGTGGCAGTGGATGGAGACAGTCCTTATACCATACATGTACCAAAGCCCCTCACTGTGTTTAGTGGGTCTGCCACGCCTACAGAGATTACAGTGTGAAGACAGTAAGGCTCACCACGTTTATCTGTCCAGCACACAGTGCTTTCCACAAATATCTGCCTTACGGGTTGGCCTCACTTTAAAATGCTGTAATGTAATACTTAGCATTTTGTGTCTTTTCATAGGCTATTGTGCATCAATGAGTTCATTCAGAGACTCTCACAATTTGCCTTTTACTTCATTGTACACCCCATCTGCAGAAATCAAAACCATAGCCATTAATGGCACCTTCAAACATTTACGTTCCAGGTGAGAAACAAGTTTATGATCTTCTGTGGTTGCGCAGGATAAGTAAGAACATGTACAGATAAAAACAATAGTTTTGAGTTTTACAGAACATTATGTTGTCTTAGCTGAAGAGTTTATCTTGAATTGTCTTAATGGAAGGTAAACCTTTTGCCAATGTCAGCTGACAAACTGTAAGGTTTTGTATCCAGGTGGTTACCTGGTCCACGGGCCCTGGACGAGCTGCATACACTCACGGTGTGCCCTGTGTGTTGGCCCTCGTGCAGGTGGTGGCTGCCACAGCGTGACACGGGCTGTGGAAGTGAGGAGTCAGTGGATTTGGGGAACAGCAGCGTGGCCACGCACCAGCTTCTGTCTGACATGCAGGCTGCCCAGTGGATCTCCACCACGTAGGTCACACAGCTTCAACTTGTGCATCATACTTTCAGACGTGTATCAAGACAAAAGCTTACCCCACAGGCAGCAAACATCGCGTAGACAGGTTTACTTGTTTCTCAAACTCATAACAGAACTGCCTGGTTTTGAACATTTTATATAGGGTGATTCTGACTGAATTTGATTTATGCTGGTGTAACGGAGTCGACTCTGTGAGGATTAATCTTCTGAGCTAAAGACCTTTCTCTTGCTTCATACTAAGGGTATCTACTGTAGTGATATCTGACTGTATTTTGACATAATTCTTTATTGCGCTCGGAAGATAAACATGGTCTTTCAAACACAGCTGTGTTAACACCTGTACATTTTGTTTTTTCTCCCAGGACAAAGTCAGTGTCTGTGAAATTCACACACTACCACAGAGGAACCAATCTCTTTATTCCTGTAACTGTAATGCTGGAGTGGACAACAGCAGAGGTTGCTCTCACCCGTGTTTCCATACAGCCGTTTCACATGCCGCTGTCTTCCTCAGGCCCTGACTTACAACTGGCCACAGCGGTGAGGGGCGGGTAGACATTTTAGCTGGAGCTATAAGCACATTCCATGTGCAGTTTGAGCTGGCAGAGGTCTCCTCTCTGAGGTTAAATCCAGGATTGTTCCTGTCTGTGTAGGTGCTGCTGCTGGTGTTTGCTGTGTCGTTCCTGGCCAGTGAGATCTGGGCTCTGGCCAGAGCGCAGGACAAGCACCTGTGGGATGGCAGGCGCTGCCTCCAGCTTCTACTGTCCCTGCTGTCCCTGGGCGCTGCAGCACTGCGGCTCTCCTTCCTGTCCATGTCAGTGTCCTGCTACTCCCATCTCCGTACACGGCCTCAGGTCTTTGTGAGCCTCCACGATGTAGCACAGCAGGACCAACTTAGCTCTCATCTTTCTGCCTTACTGCTCACCCTGCTGGTTTTGAAGGTAATACGGAGATTTAAGTAGAACAGGAGTGTGTATTGGGCCAGCATGCATAGGACATCAAAGTAACCTTAATATTAATGTTAAAGATGATCTTCAGAGGATACAGCATTTGTCTTTTGAGTGTAAGATTTAAAGGCATCATCAAACGTGTAAAATACTGAGTCTGTCGGTCTGTTGTCAGTGAGTCTTGGCGCCAAATTCGTTAGTTTCAGAGCTGGTGCCAAGCTAACGAGTTCTGTCATGCACTGTGTGCTTAAAGGCGGATGTGGCTGTTATTGCAGATGGCGGGCCCGCTGCGGTTTGTGCGCCGCTGGGTGGTGTTCAGCAGGGTGCTGCGGCAGGCCTGGAGAGACCTGTGTGGAGCGACGTTCCTCCTGGCTCTTTTGCTGCTGATCTTTGCCCATGTTGGCTGCATGGTGGGAAGCACAAGAAAAGGGACTTTCACTCTGCATGCAAATTAGCTTTGATTATAATTGTAATTTGTTAATTTTGCAATTCAACTTTTACTTATCTAGAGCAAAACATAATTATTATTATTATTATTCAGCTTGTTCTGCTGGTGTCTGTTGGAGCACTTTTTGTAAAAATGAATTGCCATATCTCCTGTGTATTTCCATTTAGCTCCAAGTGATTCAAAAGTTTAAATGGGAGTTGCTGGTAGTGGTTAGGGATCTAGACCTGTGCCCTAGAGGTGCCAAGTACTAGGGTGAAAACATTACTGCTGCTACCCTGTTACGTCACAGATTAAACACAATTAAGCGGTCAAGCAGGTAAACATTTCAGACAGAAGCATTATGTGAACAGCTGAAACTCTTTCCTGTTCTTCCAGCTGTTCTCCCGCTCAGTGGAGGGGTTCAGGACAGCAGGGCAGGCAAGCATCACACTTGTGTCTGTGCTGCGGGGGCGGGCCATTGTCCGGAAGCTGTGTGAACAGCACCCAGCGCTGGGGCCACTCTACTGCCTGATCGTGCTGGGCGCAGGTCTGTGGGCGCTGGGCCGGATCTGCGGGGCTCTGTTGATGTGCTCCTACAAGGCAGTGCAGGCTGACATGTACCAGCCCATCCTTGAGCTCCAGGACTATGAAATGGTGGAGTTCTTCATCAAGAGGCTCAAGCTCTGGATGGGGCTCAGTAAGACTAAAGAGGTACTTCACTGTCTGAACACTCTGTGTTGTTTTCGGATGTGATCTTTGTTGAATAAGACAGTGATTCATAGTAGAATTGGGAATCCTTTGAAACGTGCAAGAATATTTATATTTATTCATTTAGCAGATATTGAACCCAACCCCTGGGGAGCAGTGGGAAGCCATTACTCAGCACCTGGGGAGCTAGCACAGAGTGCCTTGCTCAGGGACATGTGGTGTCTGCAGCGAGATTTGAGCCGGGAGCCGTCTGCCTCCTAGCCTGATGTTCTACCCATTGATCCATTGCCGGTAGTTATTTAGATGTCTGTTTTTTTGCGTTTCATTTCTAGTTCAGACACAAAGTGAAGTTTGAGGGGATGGTATCGCCACCATCCAGATCCTCACAGGGATCCCAGTTCTCCAGCCTTGATGTCCCCAGTTCAGCCAGTTCGCGGCTGGAGTCCACTATGTCCTTGCGTTCGGAGGACTCTGGCCTTTCAGAAGGCTCTGTGGACCACCGAAACATCCGCTTCTACTTGGAGCGTCTAGTTCCGGCCGTCGATAACCTTTTGACACAGTTTGAGCGGGTGAACCGGTTGACAGATGACCTGCATGTTGTGGAGAAGCAGCTGCTGGAAGCATGGAGAAGAATCTCTCTCAGGCGAAGGGATCAGCAGAGACACTTGGGTCGAAAGTTGGGTACCTCACCCACTCCACAAGCTGCCTGTCGTTCTGCCTCCCTTCTTTCTTCTCCTCTTCCTCCTCCTCCTTCCTTCCTTGCATGCGATTTGGCTTCCCCTCACAGAGGTCACTCTTTCTCAGAGTCAGCTTGCCCTTGGCCAGCCTCCCAGCTGGGCAGCATAACTAGCCCTACATGGAGGAGCGGCAGGCCTACGCGCCGTGCCTCTGGCACAGACGCTGGGTTTAAGCTGCTTGTGGGCCGCAGGGCCTGGCATTCGGGCACTGCCCACTCTGCTGACATCACACAGAGGCTCTTCCAGGCTCCCTGCAGAGGCCTGCAGGCTAGACCAAAAAGCGAGGAGGGCAGGAGGATCTCTGTGTTTGACCAGATACCGGTAAAAAGGAGGGCCTGGCATCACGAGGGATCTGACATCGGGATTGACTGACCACGATGGCACAGTTTCCATGGTAACTGTAGCCACTTTAATCTGATAAAGGGAATGCCAGCAGAGTGACTGATCTTCACTTGCATAGACAGCAATGGAGAGGATGAAATGTTCCAAAAAGGATTTATCCACAGTGTCACTGTGGCCCTAAAATGATATAATACCCAAAGACGGTCTTGGCCAAATGTAATTGAAAAGAACGAAGCTATTCTTAAAGCAGACATAGTGTCTTGTACCTAGATGCTGATGCAGTTGTAATACAAAACCAAATCTGTATTTAGGTGATTCCCTTAATGGACCTTGGCACAATCCTAAAGTGCCCAGTACAGTTGCTTTGAAGTTAATGGAGATGGGAGGTATGGTAACTTACTCCAATGCAAGTAAATGAAAATTTGTGAAAATATGCCAAAACTTTCAACTAAAGATCGAACAAAGACCATTCATGCTACCTTGTGCCATTTTTTGGGGACTGCATCAAAAAAAAAAAAAAAATGTCACCCTGTCAAGTAAGGCAAAAAGGGAGGTAGTTTGCGTTTAAAAACTTCATATTAAAGTATAGATATAATATTAGTACAAAATTTTGTGTCCTTGAAGCGTGTTTAATTACACATAATTATTTTTCCTTTTGCGATGGGTCGGCACCCTGTCCAGGGTGTACCCTGCCCTGCCCCCTGTGTTGTCTGCCATAGCCTTCAGGGCCCCTGAAACCTTGCCCAGGATAAGTGATTGGAAGATATATGATGGCGAGATGAGGTCTTTCGTCTGGTATTTAACTTCTACCTCAGCATGTGAACGCGTGTCCACACTACAACATAGTGTAAATATTGCCATGCCCTCCATATAGGCACACGTGTCAGTCAGTGAGAAAGACAGAAGAAAATAAGTGGCATGAAAGTGCTCTTATGCAGTGTCAGATAAGGAAAAAGTAAAGTCTGGTACTGCCCGAACAGAAACTTGTTATAATGAGGAGCCAGGTATATTTAATCATTCAACGTATCTATAGAGGGCACTTAGCTATGGTTCCATAGGATGTGTTTATCCTTTATCCAACAGTGGAATGGGCAGAGCACACATGTTCACATAGATATGAAATTTGATACACGTGACATTGTGTTTATAAGATGAAGAATTTCCATACTACATTTTCTTATGTAATTACGTAATGTATTGCTGTGCTATATAAGTTTTGAAAAGTGTAAACATAATGTGTCCTATACTGTAGGTATATGTGTGAATATATTTTAAGACAAAAAAAAAGAAGGCAGTCTCACATACTGCACAAGTAAAAGAAGAGGTCTGTTTATTAGCCAGTCAGGGCAATATGAATTATAACAAACCGAGGGAGCCAGCAGGCTTTAAACGCAGGTTGTTTCTGCCCACCCAGACAAGAAGATGAGCCCACTGAGCCAAGGACTGAAGTCTCTTGCTCTGGAAGCTAACTGAGCTCTTGTTCTGACCCTCGTGGTGACATCACCTTCAAAGCCACACGCAGTGGTCGCTACAATATTATACATGTAATTTCAAATGGTTCAGTTACACCACATATCCCACTGACGTAGTTATCACATATTGGTAAATAAATAATTTAAATAATTAAGGGCACCTCCTGAAACTGGTATCAATGATTTCACCATCCAAACAAATAGGGTAGCAGACTTCTAACAAAACTGACAGTTCTTCATTTTAACCAGATGGAGGACATCTCGATTACTTGCTTGTGCTTATGTCTTATTCAGGTCACCATGTCTTCCATGCCAAGTTAATGTCTGATGCCAAAAACAATTAAACCCTTTACTAGATATAGCCTGTAGCATACAGCAGATCTAAAACACTACACACCTCTGTTAAAATAGCAGGCTTTTATGATGTAAAAAATAAAACCAAGATAAATAACTTCTGATCTTTTCCAACCTTTAGTGTAGTTTTACAACCAGCAAAAGTCAAGTGAGAAATAGATTTGGGAAAGGTTTGGTCAAAATTTTGAAAAAAATAACACACATAAAATCCTGGTGGCCCAAGTGCACAGAGTGTGCACTTGATTTTTTGTATGGCTTACTGTCTGAAACGTGATGCATCATTTTTGGTTTGGCTGATTTTGTGTCCAAGTGCATGTCAATAATGGGACATAACATCCAAGAAGTACACCTCATAATTTAGCCCTGCACCTCAAATAGGCCACAAGCTCTCAATTACCCTGGTGTGGAGAAGCTTTATGCAAAGTGTATAAACTTGTGTTTTTACAGCACCTGAATGGGCCACAGCGTTTTTCAGGTTCTTTAAAAATAGTTTTCCTTTTACACATGCATATCAATTTTAAACTGCTTAGCTTATAGGCAGAGAAAATTGAGAAAGTGAAACCGTGAAGTTTACAAACATTGGCAGAATATACAGTATGTGGTGATCATTTAGGATTAATAAAGTTAGAACTAGTCTGGGGTAAGTATATTAATCTCATTTTCAAATCTGATGACTTACTAACACACTTGTGACTGTCCTTTCAGTCACGTTTTAATGAATAGATAGCACAAACTTCAATATTTTAAAAGCAATATTATCTTTGTTAATTACTGACCTTATCTTTCATGATAAAATATGCAAACAGCAAATGAGCAGGTACTAGCTTTTATTTGAAAGAGCATTTATTTGCAGAAGATAATACTTCAAAATTTAATAATTTATTTTGCCCTGCAGTGTTATCCTTTTGAACCTTCTCTAATGAAAATACAGTAAATAGTTGATCTTAGCTGAGCAGTAGCACAGTGGCAAGACATTTTGAGAGGAGTGTTGATTTCATTTTGTCCTCATACTGCACAGTGACCAACAGAAATCCATCATAACCAATTTAGTTGGTGTTCAATGTGGTTAGCCCGCGAGAAAGGGAAACGTGGTAGATCAAAGTAATGTGAATAACATAATCTGTTTTCAATTATTAATAATCTATTAATTCTCTTTTTGACGTAGCCATTCAACATCTTAGTAGAGCATCACTGAGATTGGCAATGCGGGTCATTTTTTAGTTCATTGCATGTTTTTCCCCTCTAACGGATGGCGGCTGAGGTGGCTCAGTGAGTGGGATGATTGCCTCACACCTCCAGCTGTATAGGCTTGAATCCAGTTATTGGTAGGAGGTACAGAGTTCTAATGTTCTGCTTTATGTGTATGGATTTGCAATGGTTTTGATCTTTTTCCCATGGTCTAAAGCCATGCAGATCAGATCAGATGATTCAATTTGCCCTGCGAGTGGCCTACAATGGCTTGGTGCCCTCACTGTGGAATACCCTGCCTTATACCCTATAAGATATTTTAGGTAGGCTTCAGTAAGACCTCCTGCCACTATTAAGTAGAAATGTAGTAGGAGAATGGATGGCAGCTAGCACAAATATTATGAAGCTATATAATTAAAATTATCTACTGAACCAATGTACTACATGGACTATTTACAAGTTTAACTCAAAAAACCTATATTTCAGTGACAACTCAATCAATAAATGGTGCCTAATCACAATATGGCAACCTAAACACCATTCTTTTCATATTGAAGCTTTCAAAAAACCACCACGATCATAAATATCTTTTGTAGTGACTTGGGAGAACAAAACAAAATGGTTTTTTCCTACTTGAACATGTTAAACGTATTACTTGGACAAAACTTCATCAACAGTATTTTTATAGCCTTTGAGAAAGGCATACATCCCATATTAAACTGAACATAATGTAAAATAAAGTAACACAAAAACAGAAACTCAGTAAAAGCAGAATAAGCGAGTTTGCCTTAGTCAGTAGTACATTTCTTCAGCTTTTTAAGGAGCGAATGAAAACCCACACTATTAATCCCATTTCACTTCAAACATAACAAAGCCCCAGCATGTGAAATCATTTTCCACACACTCTATCTCAATGTCATTATTGTCAAAGGATAGCCGATGTGATTATTTTGTTTGCAATCACTAGCGCATATCTGGAGGTCTCTGTATATTTCCATATCGATAAGATACAGAGAATGAGAGAGAGGCGGTGGTCCCTCGAAGTCTCGCTCTATAAAAGGATGTCCCTTACCACAGGTGGACACTTCAGCTCTAAGTGCCATAAGTGGTGTTAGTGACTTGAGACGACATGATGAAGTGGGCTCTTCTTCTCTGTGCCGTGGTGGCCCTCTCTGAGTGCCTACAGAAGTAAGTTCACCTTCCGTTCTTCTCTCATTCACTAAATGAACCAGTTAATGAAAACAAGTTAAAACTTATATTTACATTTTGTTATCTATCAGTAGTTTTTAATTTTAAAGCTTTGTATTATTCCAAGTGTCCATCTGGGCAGTGTGAGAATTTGTCTTGGCGGCACCAAGACAAAATTTACCACGTACTAAAAAAATGCTTCAGAGTAAGATTGGTAAATTTTTTTAAATCAGACAAACTTTTTAAATATATATGCTCCAAATATATCCATCCATTATCTTAACCGCTTATTCCTGGTGAGGGTCACGGGGAAACCCGGAGCCCATCCCAGAGCACATAGGG
>JABJVR010000041.1:814121-825194 GCA_025773905.1 Chitala chitala | reverse complement strand
GTGCCCTATGTGCTCTGGGATGGGCTCCAGGCTTCCCCGCGACCCTCACCAGGAATAAGCGGTTAAGATGATGGATGTTTGTCTAGTTAATTCAGTTTCTCTAGTTATTTCAGGCTTACTTTTTATTTGTTTATGCTTTACTTAATGACGTTGTGACAGACTTAATCGGGTGCACTTTGATGATAGGACAGCACTTACTGTTAGTTAAAATGTAAAAATGTAAACATGAATTAGACACAGAGTGCTTTTTAAAAACCTGTTTTAGTAGAAAAAGTGTGGAAATGTGCAGGAGACACACAACACTAATGCAGATGTCAGCGACGTTATGACTTTTGTTTGATTTTTTGATGCCTGAGTTTTTCGCGATCCGCATTGTATTCTATACATACATATGCATGCACAATGCATGTAGGATATTTGAAAAGGGTATAGAGGTTTCTTATGTGTAAATATAGTAAATGCTTGTATTAGTTATATTAGTTTGCATGGTGTGTGGTGCTTATGTACGTGTGTGTTTGGTATGTGGAATCAGTGTGTGTGTGAGTGTGTGGGCCGTCTGTGTGTCTGCGCTGTGTACGTGTGTGTGTGTACGTGTGTGTGTGTACGTGTGTGTGTGTGTATAAACAATAGCCTAGCCCTCAGTGCAGGATTCACATTTCCTGCCAAAGCAAGCACAGGTCTCTGGTTGGGAGCCCAGACAAATTCAATACCACGCAGACAGAAACACTGATAAGGCCGCAGAGAGGAGTGCACGCAGCCCCAATGCTACATCTGAAAACTCATTTTCAGATACAAAAAGACTACTTTTCTATGGTGCGTTGGTTCAATGGAGCATCTTGATTTGAAATTTCAATGAAATCTCTCAACCATACTTTTTTCAAATTCCTTTTCTGATTACAATGGAAGTTGAGTCTCACACATTCAATACAGGTTCAACCACACTGTTCCCACGTTTTTGGTCTCCTTCTGACTTCATTGTTCTCTTTCAGCAGGTTTCACTGAACCTGCCATTGCCCCCTGGAGAAAATCTCTGCCCTCATAAAATTAAGAGCTGTATGCTGGAGATCACTATTTGACACACCTACGGATCGCTGTACTGTATATCACTTTGGAATTGCTGTCATGCTGGTTTTTGTATGTGAGATCTGCAGCAGGTCCGCTCTGGCTGTGGGTTTGCGCTGGGGGCACTGGTGCTGCACAGAGGGCGCCCTCATGGAAAAGAAAAACAAACAAGCATTGTTTCCATGTCATGTCTTATAAGATGGATGCATTTGCTGAAATGTCTGCTGCTGCTGCTGCTGCTGCTGCTGCTGCTTAGCAAGCACTTTTAACCAAAGCAAATATTACCACTTAGATGCAGAGTTTATATGTGCATGTACAGGGAGTGCTGTTTAAAGGAAGCTGGCAAACTCCATACATTTTTTTCTGTGACAATACAGTTAACGGTCTTAATTTTTTTTTTTCTTAATTTTTATAGAACATTTTTCAAAAGCAAAATTAATATTTTCATATCAGATTATGAAAAAAATTAAGATCCTGCTACTTATTATCTAAAAACACTTTTGCACTTAATCTAACACTTCAGCACTTCATCCCCTTGAAACACCATTGCCGTCTATATTTTCATTTAGTGAACGTCAACCGCTTTAGCATGTGGTAACTAAAATTAAAAACCGCCGACAATCTGTTTAAACAAAATCGGTTTTTCTTTTACCATTTTGTCAAAGTACTGTGAAGACATAATCAGATCAGTGATGTATTCTCTTTCACAATCAGTACAATAACGTAATATCCTTTACCATGGAAAGCAAAGCCAAAGATCTAAAATTATTCAGAAACCTCAGTAGTTATCAGAAATAAATGAGTGTAAAACACAAACGGATTGAATAAATCCTGTTCATCGTAGTGAAGTTGACATCACAACACTTCTAGGTAATAAGCCATGTGCTTAAAAGACTTCTGCATGAAACGGTAACATTCAGACACACAACTAAGTCTTGTCAGTACTTTGAATTGAATTGAATACTTTAAAAACATGGTCTTTTAGGGAATAATGTTACATTGGCTTTGCTGTCCTGTTCAGTACTTAGAAATTGCACAGAGAGCTCTGGACACAGTATTTATATAAGCCAGTTCTATATAATTTTTTAAATAAATCTGCAAAGACAATTAGATTGGAAAAGCCAAGAAAACATCGAATAGATTTTTAAAAATGCAAATGAGATTTTTCCTTCACTCGACACTGAGTGATGCTAAGTAGCGGCTTAGTGGGGTTCGGGCCTAAGGAAGCCCTTCACTCCACCATGCATGCGCACTTTGGTTGGCACAATGCTCTGCTTTGCTTAAGCTACACTAAGGCTCCACTGAAATTTGAACCCAGTGTGTCATGTATGCTGAGTTAACTCCAGCATGTCATCGCTAGTCTGTTCCTCCCCAGATGCCTGCTGGTAGAGGATGTATGGGGGGGGGGCCTTGTACAGGCTAACAGGATGGCAGCAGTGACCTCACCCCCTGATCAGGGCAGGAGCTGCTGTCATAGCAGGCCCGAACCCAGCGGGGAGGTAGAGAAGTGGGCCAGGCAAGCAGGCCGAACCGACTCCTCTGCATACGCTGCTTGGCCTTAATTACTTTGAAGCTCGAAGCCTACCTTTGGGATGAGGGGTGGGCAGACATGATGCTATACAGCAGTCAGAAGTCCTCATAAATAAATAATAACATGCTACATTCACTCATTTAACCTCTTTCAAGTGTAGGAATGCGTGTTACATCACGGCCGAAACTGATGTCTCTCTTGTGCATAAAATATCGCTTAGATTCTTCAACTGAATAATCTCACATTCAGACTGACGTGTAGAGGTGAATGTACAATATTTCAACAAATGAAAACCAGTTGTCTTGGGTTTTGATGTTGCAGTTATTAATTTTATCATGTAATAATTATTTCAGCAAAATCCTGGAAAGACACAAATTAGTTTCTATGCTAATAAATTGGTTTAAAAATTGCCTCTTTTAAAAACAAAAAATATTTTAGTCATTAGTGATAAATGGAAAGAACGAGTAGTGTGTAACAAAGCAGAAAAGATAAAAATGTATTAATACACTGAATTAGAACAGGTATAGCAAAACACACAGCTTCACCCAGGTGTTAGTATTATAAAACAAAATGAAGAACCCTCAGTCAATGATTCTGACGTTTACTCAAATTACAAACCCTATATCATGAAAGTAATGTACTACATATGACTACTCATCTTCAAGTACAAGATTTGTGTATAGTTTAATAGCAGAGTGACTGATGTGTTGTCACACTGTGTACTGAAACAAGCCTGGGACTGTACAGTACAAACGGCTGAGTTTTACAGAGTTAAAAGGGGGTTTCGACCACATGCTGAGCCAGCGCAGCCCTCTGAAGGCTCAAGTGATAACTAAAACACAAGGAAGGCTGGGAAGGTCTAGTAACATGAGCATGCAGAACGAGCAGTGAGACCAGTCTCCCGTTTAATGGAATGGTGTGTTCAGGAGGTCTGTGAACCGAAGAGTACACACACACACACACGTGCGTGCACACACGCACGCAAACACATTCATGTGTGTAAACGAAGCAGACAGGCAGCAGGTAGTAGATTGGTAAGAAAAGCCGTCTATGTCCGAGGTTTGAGGGTGACCTGACCGCTTGCTCATCCACATAAATTCATCAATACTCCGGCGGCTACGCTGGGTAATTACAGCAAGAACAGCTTGCCTGAGGCGGTTACTCCTTGGGCTATAAAGGGAGAAACTAAAAATATGTTAATATCACGGCATCTTGACTTCGGCTGTGACAGAAGATATCAGCTTTGTGACCAGTCTTTATGGCATTCACTTTCCCTTGAGTTATTTTAGCAAATAAACAGCTCAATTGTTCATTATACGAAATTATTCAGCATGTCATTATAAAAGGGTACCCAACCCAGAAATTAATTTTACAGTCAATATTTCTTCATTAGCGATCTGAGCATCTCAAAACATCTGAGCATACAGAAATTTGTGTTTTCAGTTCTTAGTTCTTTGAATTGTGATGTGAACATCTAAGAATGTGTTGAAACGCTTTTCTCTGAGAGGTAAGAAAGTTTTTAATTTAGATATGTTTTATTGTGCCAACGCTTTATGATTTAATTTGGCTCAAAGTGCAGTCCCAGAAATATAATTTATGCTCTCATTATGGGTGTTTTTTCTTCTTTTCTTTCTCATTGAACAATATTAACACTGAACTGTTCACATTTAATCATATTACAGTATGAACTGCCTTCATACAATTATTGCCCATAATTGAACTTAGAATTATATGTAACATTCACATGGATTTTTGTGTATTTGAAGATGCTGCATTATGTCAGTATGCATTGTGTTTCTTGTCTCAAGATGGATAGCCACCACAAAACAGTTTGACTAGTATGGTGAGCCATGCAAGCCTGAGTCCAGCCAACAAAGAGACATTTATTTGTTTAGCTGATGCCTTTGTTCAAGGCAACTTACAAATGATACATGCATGTTATAATGGGATTGTCTCTCTGTTTAACCCATCCCCAGCAGTGGGAAGGTATTATTCAGTACCCAGGGCGCTAGCACTGAGTGTCTTACTCAGGTGCACACCTGGTGGCTGGGCTGGGACCTCTGCATCCCAGCCCAATGTTCTACCCATTGAGCCTTCACGCACCCTCAGAATGCAAACACAGGCACATACAGAGTAGTGCAGAAACCTACATCCTTACCTACCAATAACCCAAAATCAACAGTAACAGACATTGTAATTTAGAAAAAGGGTCAGATTTGATACAAAATATCATAAATTTTATATACAAAACAAAGCCACCACATAAACTTGCAAATTGTTCATTACCTGGACAGATGTTCTTGTTACCTTAGCAACGGAATGTCATTAGAGGACATTACACATATGTACAAAACATCCTGCATGTATATTTCATTGGTTAAACTGTTACAAGTTTCTTTAAGCAGCTTGCTGTCATGCATCTTTGTTTAAAAGGGCAAAGTATGGTCTGTAGGACTGTAATGAAGACTTGTAAGCAGAGAGGATTCAATTGCTAGGCAGTCTTTGAAAATAATAATTGAAGCAAAAGTCCACAATACAAAAATGTAGTCAGGTCAAAGTGAAAGTCCGTTGAATCTATCCAGTGAAAATCGGGCAGAAACACTGGAAACTGGAAAAATCTAGGGTAAGTCAAGAAAGGCTACAGAACATAAAGAAGTCAAAGAAGGAACATGTAGGCAGCCAAAACACAGAAAACTGCTTGCAAATGCATGTTCACTATACCCCACTGAATAATAAAGGGCAGGAACCTTTAAAAAGGAGTTCTGTTAATTTTCAGGTGATTTTGTGTTTGTAAAGAAAAGGGTGCGGTGATTGTGTGGGTGGTGTGTTAGCATTGTCTGTGTTTGTAATCAAGGACTTTATGTGTACAGTGACTCCTGATTTCTGACAGAAATGACAAGGACAATTCATTTTCATTTTTTTAAATAATTGTCTAAGCTGTCTTTTGAGAATCTTTTGTGAATGTGATGTGTATTCTTAAAAAAATAAAAACAAACAAGCAAATAAATGCCACACTTCTCTTTTCTGTCCAGTCAGGTCATGCTTGGACCTTGGGCAGATTTAACTTGGCAATCATTTATTCTACATGCTGTAATAGGAAAGACATTAACAAAGAAACACACACTAGTGGTACTGTTATAGTATAAGGAAGACAACAACAGAGAAACACACACTAACCCACTACAATCCAATATATTTCTTGTATGTGTAGCTTAACATTGTATGCCTCATTCAGCAAATTTTATGTTGTGATTTTTCATAAGAAAGTTTTTGTGCAATTTATATTTTTCAGGAAAATAAATTTTAAACTGACTGCTTTAAAAAAGAGTGACTGGAAATCAGAGATGACAAATGGAATTGTAAATGACATAAGAATATCTGCACCGTGGTGGATAATAACGTGGACTTAGTGAGAGAGCACAGAGCAGCCATCCGAATGCTGGAGTTTGCTGCTAGTCAACAGATCTGTATGCCTTGCCAGCACAGACAAGATAAACGCCTTGGAGAAATCCACAAAGAAGAAATTTTCTTCATGGTGGACAGACAACATGATAGAAAGACTTTCTGGACATATTTATAATGTCAGCTCTAAATGTTGAGTCCTGGTCAGTTATAACACTGTGGTCTAATACTGCACCAGAGGTATCTAGTTCAATCTTAACATCTCAGAAAATGTTGAAATGACCTAGGGCCAGCACAATATTTCTTATCACAGCATCCTGAATGAAATTTCTATCATGCCCTGACCCGTGACTTTTACCTATGCCTTTAGTTTGAAGAACCAAAATATTCACCTTACTTCCACCGACACATTTTGGTAGAGTGGTACTTTACAGACACAAGATATCCATACAGTTGTAGCTAGCACTATGTTTAAAAAAAATAAGTCCATAACAAGCAATACATATGGAGAGAAAAGCAACTGGCCAAGGGGAGAGCCAAGTGGAACCTTGTATGATGTAATTTGTAGACTCATCATCATTGCTTAGGGATCTGGTACATAAAAGTAAATGCAAACTAATTAATTCAAAACGTTATTCTCGTTGACATTTGCAAAGTATATAAAAACAATCACAGACTGTGTATTTTTAAAGTTTTATGAAGGTTGCTTTTCAGTCAAGATGAGGTACTTGTATCATTATTGAGCCAAATAATTCCACATAAAATATGTGTAGAATTAAGTGGAAAACATTTAAATGTAAAAAGTATATACATTTTCAATTACTAATAAGAAAAGAATTGTAATACATTGGCCATCAACCAACTTTGATTTTGCTAGCATAGTATGTAGTATACTATAGTATTCCTAGTAATTTGAGCATCAAGTGATCAATAGGGAAATTCAATGTGCTGAATTTAAAACCTGGTGATAAAGACCAGACTCACTGTGGCCTGTTTTTTGAAGACCACCACTGAATTGCCAGCTGGTTGTGCCTCCTCATTGTTCTCATGTAAGAAAATCTGCGATGAGCAGATAAGGCCATCCCCAACTGCCCCTTTTGCTGCTCTGTGGGGTATTCTGGAGAGATCTGAGAAGTCTGGTCTTGGAGTACTGGCAGCAGATAGAGCAGACACAAGTGGTACCAAGTCCTTTAGGAGGGTAACAAAAATCTATGTTATTTGTAGATGCTACCAGCATGTGACTTGCATATCATATCCATTGTGTGTATGGGTGACATGGGATACTGCAGAAGATAATAATCCAGTGTGAATTTTTATCAGGTCATTTGTGTTTGAGGATAAACAAAGCGGATAAGGCTTGTGATGAACAGAAGATACAATTATTTGTTTCATAAAGCTGAGCACTACATGTTGGGATTTTATTTTTTTATTTTTTTGTAAAACCTTCAGTGCGGAGTAGTTCCCCTGTTAGCTTGCTTGTAAACGTCCTTTTGAAGAGTGGTGCTCAGCTGTACTGCTACTGTGAATTTGGAAATAATTATATCTGATACATTGCGTAATTGCATAATATTTGCATGCTCACTTTGATAAGACTAGAAGAGTCAGTCTATGTTTAATACATCGAGACCTGCATTTACTCAGCATTTGTTTTTAATACAGCCCACTAGCGCATGTAATAATCCCTGTGAAAATGTTCACTAATCATGCCCAATTGTATTTGCAAGCATTACGCACCAGAGGATGAAAATAACTACAAGTAGTACTATTATCTACTAGCAGGTGAAAAACATGTGCAGCAGACGTGCAGGAAACCCGGCATAAATTTAAGGGAAAACAAGTTCTAAACAGAAAAGGCTGAAACAATACTAATGCTCTATTGTGTCTAAACATATGTGCAAAGGTTAAAAGCAAAGGCTTATGGTAGTTCTGTGTTCTGTGGACTGATAGACCTTTGCTAGGGCCTGTGCTGTGATTACAGCGCCCCCTTCTGCCAGAAATCTTATCAGCTGTAATAGACTGACTATAAATTTTGTTTGCAGCTCTTATCTTCATTTAATCTATGATGTACACATAGGATATATACAGTACAATTACAATAAATAAATACATTTTTGTTACTTCCTTGGAAAATACATTTTTATTTGTAGGTTTTATATGCTTTATAAGCAATAATAGTTAATGTATAATGTTCAGCAGATTTCTTTGTTTGCATTTCAGATGCTCTAAGAATGATCCTTATTTATCCATTTATTTCACGATACAATTAAATTTTCTATTGTGACATTTGATTAAACTCTCAACTTCTAAAATATGTTCTAGGATTCCTGTTGCTCCTTACTTTGCTTTAGACATTTAAACTATATTTAAATCCAAATAAAATAATAAAAAGAAAAAAACGTATATACAGGGCTCTGCAGCTTTGTAAACACAAGATGATAGTGTGGGGATACAGATATTCCGCTCTGTAGTGCTGACAGAAGAATGACAAGAAAACACAGACGAATTCCACAGTCTACCAAACTCAAAGTGCATTTTGACCTGCACATCTTTTCCCAGGCAGCAAGGCGGTGTTCATTACATGTCCTGTAGATAGTACGACTCCGTCTGGGAGATGATGTGGACAGATTAATTAGTTACCTTTGCACGATGTAAACATTACACAGCCATCAAACGCTATGGACTGGAACATGTGTACGAGGAAACGTCACAGTGTGAAAAATACCTGCTCTTTTCACCGTGCATCAACGAGCAAAGAAGAGGTTATAAGACTGTCAGGGAGGTCTTTGTTATACAATCACACGTTGTTCACTCACTTATTATGCATTAGTGAAGCTTTAGACACTGAATTTTGGAAATGCATTACATTTGAAATATATTTAAACATAAATATATATTTTTAAGTAATCTTCACAATCTTACTGTCAGAAAATATGATGATCAGCAAATGCACTACTTTTAGAAAAATCCCATGTACAATCAGAAATGAATTTTGCAGCAACCTTCTTTTATGTATTACATAATTAGATGTAATGTTGTAATTAAATAATATTTGCCTGTGCAGGGTGCCTCTAGAAATGTTGGGTCTCCATGAAAGATTATCATGTTATGTCATATTTTAATTTTTGCAGGCCCTTGTCAGTCATAGGCTCCTGAAATTCTCCTAGGCTGTCCCCCTGTATGACACCCCTGTGTCCATATATTTCATATTCTGTATAGATCAGAGGTCTACCTTACTTCTGTCAGACCAGTAGGACCTGGCGGTGTGGCACTGATTTTCAGTGTTGTGGGTAGGAATGGCACAAGAACAGGTGTTAGAGAAGTCCTGTAAAAAATGTAAACATTAAAATAAAGGATACAAATGATCCTTTTCTAACTCAAAAAAGTTAAACTTGTAATATTGCTTATTAATGTCACAGACATGTAAAGTTAGAAATCAAATGTAAACAAACAATGCTTGATCAAATCTGGCAGCCTATTTGTACAAGGTACCTGTAATTGTGGGCATAAAAAAATAAATGTAGAGCTGTTCAATTAATTAATCTGGCAGTATTTTCAATTGTTACAGATGGCAAAAGCAGCTAACTGCCCTTTGCTGGCTGCAATATAATTAATGGCAACACTAGCATATAGGTACCTTAAAGCAATGCACTTAATCTTTCTTTCATTTACTTATGCGTGACGATTATTACAACATATCAGGGTATTTGGCCCATTTATTTAGAGCTTTTGTTTTCTGTTTACATTATGCAGCTCAGAGTGCTGATATAAGGTACTCTTTAAGGGGAAGTGTTCGATTTATCTGTGTTTAATAAGTTTTATTTTATTTCCGTGAAACCGATTAATCATTGCTGCTTTCTTTCGGATTAAACAAGATTTACGGTGAAAAGAGACTGGATTTAATACTCTTCTGCTAGCATTACTGAATTGAGAAGTTTTGTGCAGAAGCAGGTGAGTATGGAATGGAATCCTGCCGTGGCAGGCGGGAGTGCAGTTTTAAAAATCAGTTACGCAAAGACCATGAGCATAGAACTCCTAATATCCACTATTGTTGAGCAACATCACAGAGGAGCTGTGCAATAAAATCAGTGCAGAGAACATCTCAACTGGAGCCACAGAAGTGATCTATTATTACACTGTGAAGTAGGGCAGGTGTCATCTTCATAGCAGAGCCTTGAGTCCTTTAAAGTTATTCATGTCATAATCATGGCCTTACCATGAGAGTTCTTAGAATCGCTTCTTTTCTGAGAGGATTGTGCAATTCCAACATTTCAGCTGCAATACTAATCATTGGGCAGATTTCTACACAATCCCTCTTAACCTCAAATGAGAGTCTTATGGCAGGTGATAATTAAGGCCACGCCTACTCTCAGGTGTGGAAAGTTTTGAAAATTGAATAAAAATTATCCCAATAAGCTGAATATGAAGAAGCACTGTATTGCAAGGGTTCTGTTGTAATTTTGCACATTTAGGTCATGTCTGTATTGTTGATTGTTGTTCTGAGAAGTATAGATCACCATTACTGGCCCCGCTTTTCACTTGTAGTGTTTCGTATTTATGCTGTAGCATTTCAGGTCAGATCAGATCCTGTGGGAAACAAGCTTTCATTAGTCTAACGAAGATGACAAAATCAACTGATTTGGGAAAAGTCAGTCTCAGGTAGGTGGCACAAAAATTTTGCACAAGAATGGATTTTAAATGAATTGAAGGTATTCTGTTAATAGGTATAAAATGTACTAAAGTACTGTTCATAACGGTTTCTAAATAAGGCATAAATTATGCTGCTAGCAATAAACCAGAGGCCAGTGAACATTATTAAACCAGAGGCCAGTGAACATTATTAAACCAGAGGCCAGTGAACACTATTAAACCAGAGGCCAGTGAACACTATTAAACCAGACACAAGTGAACACTATTAAACCAGAGGCCAGTGAACACTATTAAACCAGAGGCCAGTGAACACTATTAAACCAGAGACCAGTGAACACTATTAAACCAGACACAAGTGAACACTATTAAACCAGAGGCCAGTGAACACTATTAAACCAGAGGCCAGTGAACACTATTAAACCAGAGACCAG
>JABJVR010000041.1:765706-794013 GCA_025773905.1 Chitala chitala | reverse complement strand
CACACACACACACACACACACACACACACACACACACACACACACACACACACACACACACACACACACTGCTCTGGATGATGTGAGCTGAGCAGTGCCTCTCTGCTGTTTCCAGCTCATATCCCTTTGATTTTGAGGTTAATTCCATGCATTGTCAGGTTTGAACAGAAACAGTCTCCCGAGACAACGGCGGTGTGAGGTAACAACGTTACTCTGCGGTCCCAGTTCAAACGCGCACGGAAGACGTGCGGCTATTATTTGTGCTTTGAAGCTGACACAGATGTGTGTTTCGTGCCTATTTAATTTCTCCACGACCACTTAATTCACACGAGGATTTGCCGTCTAACGCTTTCGCTCTGAATGATGCAGAGCTGCAGAGACTTTGTGACATAAGACAGAGGCGTAGAGGGAGCGCTTGGCAGCCTATCTGTAGGATCTCGGAAATGGGGCTTATACTGGAAGCTGAGCGGGTCTGTCGCTGAAAATGATACCCAAAGACAAACATCTCTGTCAGGAATCAGAGGCATGGCCTTTGGCCAGCTATGTAAACCCAATTGACATTCAACGCAGCTACACGAACTACGTCAGTGTAATAACAATAATTTATAGCAACAGCAAATGTCAAGACCTCAGTTTTTTTGAGTCATTAAAAAAATTTAATAAAATAAGTACTTAAGCCTCTTGAGTGATTATCTTATCAAAGTTAAAATGACACTGAAATAAAAACTGCATCTAGAGTTTACAGAACAACTGACAAATGATTTCTCTGCCAGCAGTTGGGTGAAGTATTAAGCTCTCAAGAAAAAAAAAAATTATAACAAACACAACCTTGTAAAAAAGTGGAAAAAATAGCATTGATTATATAATTTCTTTAGGCAAAGTGTTTCAATGTGAACTCCCGTGAATTTCAGGAGAGAAACACGGGGCTCAGGATTCCAGCGTATTACTGTGTGAAAAAAGGTAACGCATGTGGTAGAAGTGGCAGAGTAAGTAAAGGAAATCAAAGGCATTAAGATGCCCCTACCAGCTAGTACTTCAGCATCTTGAATAATGAATTAGCTTCTGATATCCTGTGACGGGGCTCAGAGAAAGCACTTCCTTTTGGAGTGAAGTATAGAGCTTGAATACCCATGAATAATTCATGCCAGAATGTGCCTGTTAAAATGACTCGATAGTAGAAGTCAAGTGCAAGATTATCTTTCTGCTGCATGAAAATATTGCCGCTTTTGTAACATTATAGTTAAGAAATTGGCAATACAAATCCAATATGCAGAGAGCGAGATAAGAAATTTATATCTGTTATTTAAATTCTGGGTTATGTTTTATATGGTCTTGACTTTTTTTTAATTTAATGGCTCTGTTATTAAGAACAGTACCAGATGTATCAGATTTAAAAATAATTTCCACTAATGTAGCTGCAAGAGCAAATTTGGTACACCAAACACAAAGCTACGTCATGACCAGTACCTGTGTTGAGTCAAAAGGTTTCGACGATCTAAATTGTTTTAGTTTTGTGACTGAGCAAATCCATAGACCACCTCTATGCTGTATTCTTTGAAGCTGCTTGTTAGAAATGCTTGGGAGTATAAGACTTTCGTTACACTGACTAAACTGGGACACACTAGCAAATATGAGGACGTTAGTTCCGTCATTTTATTGATAGGTGTTTGTGGCCTGCTCAATGGAGGTTAAAGTTTTCCATAACACGTGGGCCTCCCCTGACCCCCACGGATCAATAGCTTGTTTGTTTGAAACGTGGCAATTATTCCACTGAAGGCCAGTGCATACACAGACTGGATAATCACTGCATTGCATTCCACTCAAAATTTCCATGAAAACCAAAGCCCTTTGTAGCCTTTCTATAACTGTGTGTGCAAAGAGTGTTTCATTTCCATCTCCTGCTCGCCCACGTTGAGGCTTTCATTTTACATATGAACCTGAACACTCAGGACCACTTCTCACCTGACTACTTGACCAAAATGGAAAATTAAACTCTTGGATTACGACGTGTTTATTTACATTCACGTAGCTGTTGATTCACACACCATCAGTCCAGATGGAACCCAAGCTTCCCACAAGACCCCTCCCCTCCCCACCCCCCTTTCAACTTTACTTTCAGGCCAAGCGGGGCCCCGAGAGGGTGGAGCATATCTTAACCACTAATCCGTGTGTTTGGAACCTGGACGTTTCGTCCCATTTTGCCCAGTAAAGATGTACTGCTCCTGCCCCAGCCAAGCACATCTTTTTTGCAGACGAGAAGGTTCTCCTGGAGCCCTGCTGACTTGTCTGATCTTGCAGAGCTGAGCCTGTAGTAGGGGAGGCTGTCAGGTGTTACGTGTGCTGGAGAGAAGCAAGGTAGAGTGGTTCCACATGTAGTTCCTGAGGCCACTGAGAGGAGAAGCTGCTGGTTTGAAAGAGTCAGCCCCACTGGTCCTATGGGTATCCCTCAAAGGATGTATCGATTGCTGTGCAATATAAGAGGGTCTGTAATATCTATTACTTATGCAATGGAAAGCAGCGGCGAAAATGCCCCAGTGTCCTAGAGCACACTGAGGAAAATGGTGTGCCTTTCTGACTCAGTCAACTCCACCGTCATAACGTAACAGTTCTACAGCAATCTCTTTCCTCATTTGACATGTTTGCATTTGTTTGCTCCAGGGTAAACTTGTAGGTCAAACAAAGAACTGAAATGTATACACAGGCAGCGCTATGGAAACGTGCAAAGATGCTATGAAATGAGTCAAGAGAGCAGAGACCTATTTTAGACTATAATTATTTGATTTTTTTTTTTCTTCTTTCTTGTTGATTTTATTTTTCCACACAGCAATAATGGGATTCAGTCCATTTAAAGAATGTAGGACTGAAGCCATTAAGTTTTGTCAACCGCTGAGACTTAATGATGAGAATGATCTATTAGTAAAACGTTATATGAACTTTTCTGACAAGTCCTGACAATGAAGGCCTTACATATATTTATTTGCTTTTTTTAACATAAAAGAATATGGTTTATTTTGATACGTATAGATATCTTTAAGGTTTCTCTGGCAACTGAAAAATCCACCATAATGCTATAATAGACTATATACTACACAACTGCAGTAATGTTATAAAAAATATAAGTAGCTTTTGGAATTAGAAGAATTCAATTTCATAATATACTGCCTTCTTTTTACAAGTATTCATGAATGTCACTGATATTACATTCGTTTTTTACATGTAATCACAAAAAAATATGACTGAATGCTATTGATCATATTTTAATTAATGTAATCAACACAGCAGTTCTTACAAGCATCACACCTGCTATCTGAATTTGTCACAATAATATTTTGATAATTGCAACATTTAACAATTAAAAAGACTTTGAAGGATATCAGTGTGTATGTTCACATAGACGAAGAGGCGTTGTAGTCAAAATGTAAGACAAATGTAAGACAAGCTAACAGTCAAATCTTAGACTGCTTTTGAGAGGTGAAGAAGTGTTATTGCTCCTATTGTATGCTTGCATGCAAGGGGATAATGTCAACACAAGACGTTACTTTAGAAATATAACACTCACATGCACAGGAAGTTCATCTCATGCCGAATCTTAAATCACACACAAGCACAATCACACACGTAACAACATCTATGTCATCTTTTGATGTGTCCATAATGGCTGAGGTCTGGCATCAATCGCATCACCTTTAAATTCTGTTCTCGAGCTATGAATTATTATTACTAGGTTTTTATAAAAAATCTGTAGGCTTTAACTTAAATTCTATCATAAATTTACATTCATTCACCTAATTTCAGTCTATGCCTCCAGGCCCTTTTTTCCTGTTTTTAAACCATATTTTGAACACATGTTTTCAATACTATTAAGAATATTTTAAAGACTAGAAAAAAACATGTAATAAGTAATTAGAACACATTAATCTCAGGCTGTGATTCTCAAAAGTGTAATTAGAAAAATACACTTGTTTTGCTGGCTGTAGGCCTGGGCACATCCTGGGCTGCAGTGAAATGAAATTTCCACATGAAACGGTAGAGCTAGCAAGGTAGCTACAGCAGCCCAGTGGCTGATTAGAAAGAAAACAAATTAGCATATACAATCCAGCAAATCTCTTCTCTTGTGCCAAGCACCTTGTTTGACTCTTATCCTTAATCTAAACCTCATTTTGTGGTTGAGGAGGGGAAAAGTGAAAAAACGTATTCCATGGGCATTCAAGGTCAGGAACATTTTATTTGTTTTCCTTTGCTAAAGTAAATTGTGCTGTACCCGCCACAGAGCGGTATTTACAGCACAGTGCCACACTTCTCCGCTTCTTACAATGTCTCACACATGCTCTTCAAGACACAAGAGAGCCTGTTAGAAGGCAGTGGCCATTGGCTGCTTAGCATGCGGTCACTGACCACTTACGTGTGGTTTCTTCCCGCCAGTGGCGGTAAACAGAATAAAAATTACCACTAAGCTCTACTATATTAAGCCATTCGCAAAGTTTAATATGGACATTGTGTTGTGTTGGATTCAGTTGTATTGTGTTACCTGTGTTCAGTCTGAGCTTCCAAAAACATAGAGGTTTTCTTATCGCTTAATGAACGTCGTATTAACCTGAAGTACAGTAAACCAATGATTACAACGGGGTTAAAAATTCAGGTGAAAACTCAACGTCCGCAAGAATGTGAGTGACAATTTCCATTCTGGGCACTGTGTGGAGCACTACTCGCATAGCCTAGTGGAATAGCTAAAACAGTTCTTAATTTCCCAGGTTATCATCCCTTCATTTATTCACCTGTTCCTCTTCTAAGGCTAACCAGGAATTAAAGAACAAAAAAAAAAAAACAATTTTATAAAACAATGCATTTTTGTATTCTCTAATTTGGTTAACTACTCAAATTTAATTAGTCTCAACAAAGGATGATATGATACTTGATTGCCCTTCAATATTTATACATTGTATAGAGTTTTGATTTAAATCCAATAATGGAATGTGGACAAAGAATGTGGGTGTGTGTGTGTGTGTGTGTGTGTGTGTGTGTGTGTGTCTGAAGTAAGATGACACATCACATGTACACATTATACTATTAATAGCCACATGTTCAAGAGATGATGAGAAAGAATCTTAAATGAATCTTTTTATTTTATTCCTTATGAAATATACACTGTATAAGTAGAAATGAGGTTAATGTACAGACCACCTGCACCTTTTGCTGACCACAATACGTTTGGAAACATGAATATTTTTATATGACACGCCAGGCTAGTAATGAAATGGGTTTGAAAAAATAACTGCGTTTATGTAACACCACTACACGGATATTGAAGAAAAAAAAAGTAGCTAACCTTTTTTCACAAAATGACTCCACCTTTGTGCTATCCATAGACATTACAACATATTTTTGTATTTAAGGTATTTTGTGCACCTTCTGTTTCCTTTTCTTCTGTTATGAAAAGAACAGTGTTTGCATCATTACTCAGCATCCCTCTCTGGAAGAATTTCACTATCTGTTTAGCACTAAGGGTTTTTTTCTTTCTGGAAGCTTCTACATTCAGCTCTGCCTGGGCATGATGGAGAGATGAACAGCAGATGTATGTCAGAGAGTACCAGCCTTTGCTCCCAAGTCACCTGCCAGCTTTCTTTAAAAGGATGCATGAAGGGTTTTTGTAGGGTAACAGTGCAGAGGAGGTATTTTACTGCTCCGTTTGAAACCACCCTAAGGCCCTAAATGAACTCTTGAAAACTAGAGCGTTTCCATTGTTTGCTTTTTTCCCCTCTTACCTCTGGTGAATCTTGTATCCAAGGCTGCTATATCAAATTCAGTGCTCTGAAATCCCCAACAGGTAAGGCATGGGTAGTAGAGGGCTACAGTCATTAACCAGAGACCCCAGGAACAATGCTGAACATCAGCATGGCAAAGACACAATCACCACACCAAAAACAAATCAATCATACAGCAAGTGATGCCTTCAAAAGATATAATGTTTTCGACAACATTTTAGATATAATTTCTATAGCATATAAACACTTAATGTTCACTGTGTGTGTGTGTGTGTGTGTGTGTGTGTGTGTGTGTGTGTGTGAGACACAGTATCAACAGATAGACAGCCAGACAGACAGACAGACAGACACATGTGCAGGAAACATTATACAAATGTCAAAGGTTATCTATGTTAATGTAGAGTCAGAAAAATCTATTTTATGTGCCTAATGATGAGTGTTCAATAGCCACATTTAATGATGAACTAATTAATGGGTAATTATTTAATAATACCCACAAGAGGCTCCACATTAAGCTTAATCTTAAATGAGAGAGATAAACAGTTGTCTAAGATAAGATGTGTTCCATCACGGTACAGTGGGAAGGTACAGGACCTTTCCATCATGGTATGTTAATATGGCACCTTTGTTAATGAGAAAACAACATAAGGAAATTTGAACGGCACATAAATTTTATAAGGTAGGTAAAATACTGCGAAATGACCTCTCCTATTTAGTCATATATTTGTGTGCACCCCCGCGTGTGTTTGTGTGCGTGTGTGTGTGAAAAAGAAGCAGGGATTTGCACATACAGCTACACTTCCTTTGCTCATGTCACAGTTCATTTACAAACTGCCATTTGCTAGTGCAGACTTTATTCACTTTCCCATTATTTGTGTTCTGTAAAATGGAAATGAATTAAAGTGCTTGTGACAAATTCCTGTATAAAATCTACATGCAAATGACAAGTTGTAGACTTTTTTTCTTCTAAAAAGAAATAATTAAATAAAACTGCAATCTCACAAGTACTGTAAATATGTCTTCTTCAGTCACATCACAATAAAGATAATAATTTACTTGCAACTTAAATTTGCAGCAGCGAAGACACAAGTACTAGTTAACATGTTACAGCTGAAGACAGAAATTGGCTTTGCCAACTTAATGATCAAGTTGACATATCATTATGTGTGATATGTTCTGCTCTGCTAATAATGTGGTTTTTGTCCTTTCTATCAGACAAATTAGTGAGATGAGCATACTACCAGTTGTCAAAATGTGTCCTCATGACATCTACCTGGGGCCATATCTTCAGTACCTTCAGTATGTTTACTCAAGTAACTGAGACCTCATTCAGAAACACATACATAGAAATTACACAAACCGTTGTGCTTACACCTTCCTTACTAATCCCAGGGGCCAGTAGTGTCAGGACTGAGTGATGTATAACATTACATAAACTACTACATGGTGTGCAGAAAATGCAAGACTTAAAAACTACCTCTGGCCACCTTGCATTCATCCATCCATCCATTATGTAGCTGCTTTTATCATTCAGAACACAATGGCTAATGATTTTTAAGTGATTCTATTCCAGGTCTGTGTATGATCATTTGGTTTGCTGGCATGTAGTCTGACCCATTTGTTGACTGGCAGCTGAAACTGAGAAAGTCGGCATCTCTGGAGAATGTTAATTAGGGTCACTGTTTCTTTGCACCTCTGCTCTCAACACGACTGCAGCAGCTTGCTGGATGCCTTCAAACTCTCTGCTGGCTCACATGTGAAATGGAGACTGTCTAAACTCCTGCCAGACAAGCGACAGACCCACCAGAAGACCATACTCTTCAGACTCTGAGTGTTCAGCTCAGACTCCAAAAGATATATGCGCGGTTGGTCACGTGACCCTTGTTCCCGTACAGTTGCCTCCCCACACCCCCCACACTCCCGCCCCTTCTTTACGCCATGACGGATGGAAACCCGTCTTTTCTGACTTTGCCATCTGCTTTCAACACCCTCAGAAAGATGGAGTCGTGTCTGCAGACTAGTCGAGGCCGTCGGAATCCAAAAGCTGTAATGCAGGCCTTACATCACTGTCACCCGTTTTTCTCCGGTGATTGATCTGGTTCATTTAGCTGGACCCACCAGCTCAGTGGGAGACCTCGCCCTACTGAACTCTTTCCAGCCCTATTTACTTAACGCCACAGCGACACTTTTGCACATCCACTTCCTCCTCGGTTCTGTGACCCCTTCCCAATGTCCGTTAACACACACACACACACACACACACATTCCATGTATATTAACAGTCTGTCCATCAGCTGAAGACTATGCTGTGGACATGTTGTGAATGTGTGATCATTCATAGGTTCTTATGAACGCATTTTATACTGTAGAGTAAATACACAGAAAAAGGAGACACAATGGAAGTACACAACATAACTGAATGAACAGCAGATCTGCATAGAGTATGCTGCAACATAAAATGAAGCGATGGAGTAGATATTCAGTGTAACATATTAATGCAAAAACCTGGATTTTCTGTGGTTTGCAGTTCATCCAAGGAAACCATGCTAGTTCAATGCATGAGAGTCAGGCTGCCCATCCTACGTTTTATTTAATGTCTCTTTTTCTTCTTATTTTTATTGCTTCTGCAATAAAAGAACGTATTCTTCCATATAAGTGTGTGTTTTATATTATACTTTATATTTTTGAGGGAATATTTTTTCCTCATTATTGGCTTGCCCTATTTTCTTTTTGAATCATCCTAATGTAAGGCATATATTTATGGAACATTCCACTAAAATATGACTCTCTGACAAAGAGGTGAAGGCAACAGTCCTGAATTCTGGTAGTATTCAAGCGCCGTATGAATTACGTCACTTGTGCAATAGAGCTGGACAAAGGCTCTGATTCCTGAACGCTCTCTCGTAAAAGCCGAGTGTTAGTCTTTGGAAGTACCCATAAGAGTTTCCTTAATCATTTCACCTATTTTAGATCTTTGCCTGCCAGATGGTGTTGGGATTATGATATATCCCCACAGGAATTGGATACTGATAAACATTTTTTTTTTATTAAATCGTTTTGTTTGTTTTTGACATAGGAAACAAATAGTTTTTTCTTTACTTTAAATACTAGAAACATTTTAGATGTACACTTCATAATTGTTGTTTGCTCTTAAAACATCAAGCAGCACCATGAAATGCATCAAAATATTGCAAATAATTTATTTACTGCAATGATTACTATGGTTTTCCATTTCAGTATATGAGTCAGTTACGATTTGCAAACTGGATCATCTGATATGTCCCATATAGCAGAGATAACTTTATTGTTTCATTTCTTTGGGCAAAACCTAATAATAAACTTATTATTGACAGATTCTATGGTGAAGTTCATGTTTTTTTATGAAATTAGTAAACTATATTGTGCAATATACACAAAGCAATTCCAAAATGACACACTAAAGAGTTAAAGAGCATTTAGAAAAGATTAGAGAGATTAATTTATTCTTTCTATTAAATATTTAAGTAGCAAAGGGGGTAGTATAACAGAAGACATAGACAGGAAGTTTCATACAGACAGGCCACATTAATTGAATAGACCTTGTTTGATCACTTAAGAGGAGATTACAATAGACACAGTCAAAGGTAATAAATTTAAGTTTAAGAAAAATGCCTGAAAGAATAGTAAGGCTGAAAGAAATATTTGGGGGTGGGTCTGAAGCATGTTAAAATATTCAACCAGTACATTTTTAACAGCAACCAGTGGAAGGTGGCATTAATGAATGTCTTTGATTTTTCACTCCTTATATTTATCTGCTTTTGAAAAATCCAGATGTACATGCGTGAAATAAAATGTACATTTCATTCATTTAATGTTGTTTTTCAGCAATTACCCTATGCAGCCGCAACATTACAATCCACATGCATATTTGTGTGCTATTTGTGTCTGTATTTACAGTGAGGGGTTCGAACGAGTAAAGCTAATACATGTTCGATGAGAGTGTAATGCATTATTGGTATTTAAATTTTGTGTGTTCATCTGGAGTTAAAATGCAAACAGTAACACGTGAGTGTGTCAGACTGTGCATGTCAAGACAGAGACACGTAGTCCAGCTGACCTGGACAGAAAGGCCAGACTATTCCAAAGACCCTCTCCCGCTCTCCCTCAGAGACTTGGGCGATAACGGCTGCTCCGGGACAACCATGGGAACCTGCTGTGAAGGCGGCTTGGCTAGGAAGCACGTGGGAGCGCGGGAGGCACGGGGCTTTCTCGTGTGAAACCAGCCTTCGTACCATCAGAGGCAAGCGGCACTAGCCTGGGGAAGGACACTGGAGGTCCAGCTCAGCTGGTTTGTTGACATTACAGCTACACTGTCCTTCTTTGGACCAACTTACTGATTCCGTTTTTCTTTTTTTCCAGGAAGCTGGTTGAATGTGTATTCAATATAAGAGCCTTTTGTACCTCATAGTACTAAATTTTAGAAGTAATTTTCCGGATAAAACTTTTTGACCATGAAATAAATTAACAAATTATTCAACAAAAAGGTATTAACAAACTGTTAAAAAAAAAAAAAAAACATGTAATATGGCAAGAAATAAACGAGGAAACTACTGTATATATTGAGCTGTATATTGTGATGAAAATCGTTTCTTTCTAAAATGGAAATTGCTGTTGTACTTTTAAGTTTTACTACAACATACATCCTGGTGTATAAATTTAATGTACAATCTCCTGTAAGGTAATTGCAAATTGTTTTCTCAAGAAACAACAAAGCAAAACAACAAAAAAAATATACAATTTTTTTTAATAGGCAAAACCCAAGAACACCGTGGTGTTTGTAGTGTTCTGTTGCTGTAGTCTTACTCCCTAAAGATACTTTCAGGGAGCACAATAATTCCTTCAAAATTACATTAGCAACAGTCTTCATCACTTCTTCTGAGTAGGTGGAATCTATTTTAACCGAATCAGAACACACTGCAGGGTGCTAAGAACACTGAGAGAAATATGCAAAGATTCTCAGTTTAATTTGATTAAAGACGTATAAATTTGAGTTCTTTCGTATATTTTGTGCAAATTAAAAGATAACTGTATTTAGCGTGTCATACATTGATTACTGCTGCAGTCAGAAGGAAATAGTGTGAGGTAAAAAACTGAAACATTATTCTTTAACTTAAACTGTCACAAGTAAATATTACAAGATGCCAAAGGAAAAAAAAGTGGATTATAAAAATTTACAAAAAATTGTTCTACTAGTCATTAGGCACAAACTGCTTTTTCATTCCAATTATACTGACAGTGATGGAAACGTATTGAAATTCAATTATTTCAGAAATATATCAGAATATATGTTTTCAAGTAATATGGAATAGAAAATAAAGTCTTCATTCAACCAAGGCTGATGGAAAATGAGCCTATATTGTGATAAAACTGATCTTGGGTAACATGCCACTGAATAGGGTATCAAGAGAAAAAAGAAATATTCCACATAAGGTACACTTTTTCCCCCTTAAGAACATATGACTATGTATCTCCAATAAAAACAGTATATCTGCACAGTGAATCCATGTGTAGTAACACTAACTGAGTGAAATAACTGATTTTATAGCCCCTTTTCTTCCTTTCCATGCCTGTTTCTTTTTTCCTTTCTCCCCTAGTAAAAAGCTTACTCTGTGCACTTACAAAGCAGACCAAGTTTTTAAGCAAAAAAAAAAAAAAAAAAACCAAAATGCATTTCCTGCTCACTTTTCTAACCATTAAGATAACACCAGGCAGCGGAGCTCCCACGGCGATCCTGCACTGCCTCAGACTAGGTCAGGTGGGACTGCACACTGTGCTGTCACAGACAGGCTGGGGACGAAGTGCGCGAGAATCAGTTGCAGGTTGCAAGTGTTAACAAGATGTGATGTCTCCATAGGCTCGCTCTGTATTAATAATTTTTAATAAATAATGAACGCGGGCCTCTGACTTTATTAAAAGAATACTTACAGCAGGAGTTTCAATCAGCCACGTTCGCACAGAGCCGTGCTTTCTTTGTTCTCCATTCCTCTTTTCCAGTAGTGACTACCTTTAACTGTGCGAGCCAAAAAAAATAATAAATGATCCCAGTCAATGCAGAGCTTTTCACAATGTAAACCGGCTGCTTGTGTGTCACAGCTACAGCTCATCATAAATAGGTCATAATGGGACATCAATGTTTATAGAATGTGTGTCGTGTTTTTCATTTCACCAGCAATGAGGGTGGGCAAATCAACACCTCGCTTTACTGGTTTGTTTAACACACAAATGATAACACTCACAGCAATTGCCAGAGGTGATCTAGTTAATATCAGACTTATTTTGAAATGCAGTTTTTTTTTCTTGTTTCTGTGATTCTAAAATATTATTCCTCTTTTCTTTTTATCACATTCAAAATAATTCAACCATTTCCATCCACCCTGCCTTATTATAAACCAGGAAAGTGAATTTATTGCTCTGCAAATTGGACTGTGTAATAATACACAGTTTGCGCAATTCAACTCCCACCCCGCGCAGAGCCCGGTGCTGGAATAGGCAGCAGAGAGCATTACGTGGGATCATCTCTCGGACAAATGTGTTTGAAAATTACAGACGGAGTGGCAAAATGCTTATGTCTAGTCCAGTAAATAGGGAGGCCACAGGCCTGATTTGAGTACAGTGTTTAGCCTCTCGAGTTTCTGCCAAGTTATATCACCAACTTCTGGTGCCACTTTTGCGTTCACAGGCGCAAAGCTGAGAGGAGAGGGAAAACACAGGCATGTTCAATTACAGCTCCATCCAATAAGCAGCTTACATTTTCAACAGCTCTTTTGCTATGCATCAATGGATGTTTTTTTTATTATTATAATCATTTAAAACAAATTCTCAAGTAACAAGTTGGACATGCATGCTGTCAGATGCATTTTAGAAGAGTTAAAGTGACCTTAAAATGCAGGCTGTATGTGGATTGTTAGAAATGAACTTGATGTTTTAACACATATGATACATGATTAATTTTTTATTTCCAATGAGTCATATAAGATGCTGAACCTGAAATTAATCATTTAAAAGATAAGACTTATATCATGATCATGTAAAGGCAGCACTAGTTTATTCGGTTACACATTCCTGTGGAAAAAGTATTGCAACAGTCTAACCATTATCCATAGATAAGATGATTAAGTATGAAAAAGTTTATTCTATTATACGATAGTATAACTAAAACAAAAACAAAGGAACTATACTTGGTATTATAAGTCTGTAGATTTTCTGAGTATTTGTAAACAACAGAATACCTTATACAGCTGGCTTTAGTCTAGTTTGGCATTTGTATGCCCTGTTTATGTGAATCATTATTTCATTGTTTTAGTCAAAAATGAAATATTTTTATTAGAATTTTTTTAAACTCTGTCGGTGATTCGTCACTTCATAAAGATGATGCCAGTGAAATGTAATATAATTATAGCATTCATAACTGAGCTCGTTTTAGGGCTTTAGAAGCTCAGTTCAGATGAATTTCTGGTTTTGGCACATAGTGATGCTTTATTCGTTATTGACTAGCGGTGCATTTAGAAGACAGAGTGGCTGACGGAGCCTCGGCTGTGGATGAGGGGGGGGACTCAAACCAGCGGCCTGCTGGCCAGCTGCAGTCACCAGTATGTTGTTCCCCAATCCAGCTCTTTGCTCAGTGAAGTTGGATAATTAGTTGTCTTATCAGCAAGAGACACTGGTGGCCCCCTCTCAAGTGACAGGTCAGCACGTCTGGCCAGGGAGAGGGGGGTGGAGGGGGGCAGCAGGAGGAGTGAAAAGATGACAGAGAGGAAAAGAAGGGGGGAAACAGAAAGTGGGCCTGAGGATAGAGGACTGAGACCAACAGAGTCCTGTATGGGTGGGAGCAGCTGTTTTGCCCTAAAACTGGCACCAGGAGACCTCAGTCCTCATTAGCATAAATTCAAATGACAAATGTGGTCGGCGTGACAGAGGCTCATTAATTATGAAGGGAAAGCCACTCGGGTTGGGTTGAGAATCTTTCTACTGGCAGAGGACTAAACGGGTCTAGTAGAGTGAGGAATAACATGTTTTTCTTTTATTTTCTTTTTACTTGGTCTTGTGTGTGTGTGTGGGTGTCCATGTGTGGTGAGATTTTACCAGCCAGGTAATGTCCATTGTTTTCTCACGACGCGATACATGAACCAGCGGAATAATAAAATGAGTCAGGCGAGCACAGCTCAGAGAAATACACTATAAACCCTGCAAGCCACTATCGGCTCTAGAAGACTCTTCTCCCACTGCTACGCGGAGAAAGGATATGGGTGCCTTCTTGTGGCCATGCAGGGAAAAATGCTTCAAAAAAAAAAAAAAAAAAAGAAATACTGAAGTTTACAGTGAAAAAATACGGCATGCGTTTCCCAAGACAAAAAGACAATACGGACACGTGCAAATTGAACGTTTCATTTTCTGTAATGTGCGTTACTTTCCAGCATGAGCTGCGCGGTCTTTCGTAGACACCTATATTTATTTACGGCAAAAAGAATAAAATAATTAGATGCTGTAGTACTGCTGGAACAGCGTGGACAAAAAGGAAGGCAAAATTGTAAGTGTCACACCTCTGGAACGAGAGCGTCTGAAAATGGAAAGTTGTGAGACGGAGGAGGGAGAACCCATACAATTGTGCGCTTCCTCCTGACTCCAGCCCATCTGGGTGGATGGAAGCGGCTCAGAATAGAGGCAGCTTATTTTGGTCACACTGTTCGGAGGTTTAACAGGCACACTTTCATGTCTTCTTGGGAGGTAAATGTATCATTATGTACCAATTTTACCAAGCAGGAATTTTTCATACAAAACATTATGAAACACGTGCAGTCATTTATTCCTGCGAGCCTTTGCAATAACATGTATTCGGGCGTAGGAAAAAAAAAAAATGGAATCGAGTTAAATTATAAGGCCAAGTCGTTTGAAACGTAAAGTCTGATTTGATTATAAATATCCATTGGCTGTGGAAGACAGTTTTGCATACTATTGTCACGTCCTTGCGATTTATAATGTTTACTATAACAGAGATTACTTTGAATTAAGACATTTGCTAATTTCGTTTTGGCAGTTCTGACAGGGCATGCGAGATCCTGTGAACCATTGAAATAAATTGGCCCCTTTTCACTTTCCTGGTGGTTTTCAACTCCTTTCCCTCTTTGGGCAGGCTTAGCGCACAGTAACGCACGCCTTTAATGTATGTCAGGTGTTCCTCACAATAGGAGCGGCGTTGTGTCATTTCCACCAGGTGCATATTCCCCCTCAATCTCCCCATGCCCCTGTGATGCCCACTCAAGTGGTTCTTCAGCCAAATTACAGGCAGAGAAATGGAGTTTATTTACTAAGAGTATCCATCTACTTCTCACATTTGTGCTTCACCGTTTGAAGTGTTTATTAAACCGTGGGTTATGTTTAGCACAGCATATTTGAGTTGTCAAGGTGAACTATTATTTTGAGTGCCATGGCTACAGCAGTGAAATGCATTCAGCAAAGTCTGAATTTTCCTTCATCTGTGCTCTTTAAATTAACAGCATGCATGCGAAGAAATCTTTCTATCACACATAAGCATTGTATGGCAACCCGCGTATATTGGCAGAAAGCAGACTAGGCAGCTGTTCAGTTGCATTTTAACTTTTGAAAGGTTTTGCATAACTGGCAGCTGTAATTATTTTTACATTATTTTTTACATTTTTATTATGTCGTTTTAAATTATTACTCCTTCTGAGACAAACTTGCAGATATAAGTGAGCTCTTATTCAATATTTAAGCATTTCCCTGAAATGACACTCCACAAAATATTTAAATTTTATAAATACATGTAAGAAAAAAAATACGCGATTCTGACATTACACAGAACTACAGTTTGCCGAGAATATGAACACTCCCAAAGGTTGACTTGTTTCTAGTTTGACATATATTACCGGCAGCCAAATTGGCTTCCTTGCACTGTAATTTTGCCTGACAGACCAAACCTTTTAATGCCTCTGTAGTCTACGATAGCATAAAACAACACAAGTCACTTCATTAGAAAGAAACACTGTGGAGGTCTGCTCAGTATCTATGAGTAGCCATGACAGCAGGGCCACCAGCTCTCATCACCAGGGCCCAGAAAACAGTGGGCCATATTTCCCTAATTACATGGATTACAATTCCGGTTCCTGGTAATCCACATTTATCTCAGGCAGAGAGATCAGTAGTCCTTCACCAGAAACACCTGCGAAGGTTCTACAAGCTGATTGGATAAGTTGATTTCAACATATTGAACAATGGGAGGCATGGCAACCAAGCAGGAAGTGCTTGTGCCTCCAAGGGTGTGGATGCAAGTTTGGCTCTTGGCACTGTCTGTGCACATGTGTGTGCGTGCATGTGTGTGTTTGTGTGTGTAGCGACTGCCCATCCTCTCCGAGTGTATGTGGGTTTACTCTGAGTACTCCAATTTTTTTTTGCTCTAAAAAGACACACATCTTAGGTGGACATGGAACAGTAAGTCTTCCTTAGTGTGTGTGCCGTGTGAAGCCTTGGATAGGCTCTAGGCCACTGGATACTGACGTGACACAGTCCAGAATACTGAACACTGTACATCACTGTTTATTCTGTCAAGAAACTTGCTATAATAAATAAAGCTAGTCACAATGAAAATCTGTTTATCTCTTGTTTGATAAAAAAACATAAAGTGATTACAAAAATGTAGGCTCTTCTTTATAATTCCCCATTCATGACTGACTACCTGACTAACAACCAGGATTTTTAAATATTACTGTTAAACTGCAGCATCAGGAGATCATGTCAAAATTAATTATTTTGTTGCATAGCCAACAGCTGTATCCAAGTATCCAAGGCATCTTGAATTCTCTGAAACATAGTTAAGTCCTACACTTGTGGATACCGTAAAACAGCAGGGCCTTTTCTCATAACCAAAACAAGAAACGACTTGATTCTTAACTGCCTGTAACTCTGACTAGGCCCAGCATTTATGACCTTCACAGCCTTGGCAGCACCAGCAGAGGTTTGCTACTTTGCACAGTATTAAGCAAGTGTAAAAACACAAGGATTAGTCCATCTCTTTTATGTGTCTTAGCACCTGTTTTTGATGTTATGGTGATTACTTGGGACTGAAAAAGTAACATTTTGGAGCAGCATGTAATTGCTTGTTTGGTCTTATCCGGTTCTGGCCTGAATCTCCAGCACAGGGTCCGTCCACGTGTGCCCCTTGGCTTTCGGGGAGTCTGAAGCTCTCGAGCTGGCCAGGCCCGCCCCTGCACCAGCAGACCACACATCCACACTTCAGCTTTTATTGTTCCTTCCACTGGGTAATGGAAAAGTGCGAGATGCTGCAGGAGGCGGACTCTGACTCGTCTGACTCGGCTCCTGCGGTTGGCGTCCACCTCCTGGAAGGAGACAGCATGCTGGGCCGAGCGGCCGTGCGACAACGCAGAGGAAAGCAGGGCGAGGAACACAGCACTGCAGCTCCTCAAATTAGAGGAAATCCTGGATGTGTAGAATGCATTAAGAACATACTTGAGGCTTTTCAAAATTGGGATCACCCTGCCCTTTGAGTAATAAGATGCTATTTTATTGCAGGCCAGTGAAACATATGGAAATAATTTGCACTTGCATCCATGAGCTAAGCAAAGATATTTAACGACATTCATGAAAAGGAACATGGATATATACATATAGCAAAGAGAAATAACCTAACATGCTCATTATTATTATTATTTGTTTTTATTTTATTTTATTATGAACGTTGGTGTCATTACTGTAGTTACCGATTTAAGGGTGATTTTGTCTTACTCAATGCGGTGCAATGTGTTGTTGTACCAAACTGGTTCTTACAGCAAGATTTTTTATTTGAATCCTGCTTGTTTGGAGGTCTTCTAAAACCTGACTCTAAGCACTTTGCCATTTTTCTAGAAGCACTGCACTTTGCTGAAAGCCCTTAAGTTTCGGATCATACCAGTTAGTTTTTGACATAGAACTGCAGCACCTTTGTATGACAAGGTATTTTAGCTCTCAGCCTATGACTTGACTCCCCACCGAGATAATGATGTCTGGGACACATTTCCACTGAACACACCACTGCCAGGCATTTTATTCAGACAGCCTGGCAGCGTCCTCAAGTTTTCCAGCAAATTGCAGGGGCCACCATTTTATTTTTGCACTCTTTCTTGCCTGTGCTCAACATTGGGCTGAAGTATGTCAGATACGAATCACATTTAAAAGTAAGGCACTGTGAACTAATTTAACTGCTATTATTTTTTTATACAGACACACTGTTAAAAATGTGTGCAATGCTTTGGGACAATATGTGAACTGCAAAGCTGTCACTACAATTTTTTTAAAAGAATACAGAGGAATAATATGTAAAACAAGGTCATGGTATTATTGGTCTTTTGCCCTTTTATTCCATACTGGGAACAGAAAGGTTTGCCACAGTGAAGTATCACAGACATTAAGTACCAGTGTTTATTTCCAAAATTAATGACCACCATATAAACACATTCAGAATTCCACACCAATATAATTTGGAAAACTGTTAATTCAATTTTACACTATGTTGGCTATTTTATTGGAAACAAAAAAAGTAATTTTATTAACACTAGTATTAATTTAAAAATTGAATTTATAATAATTATCTCTTAATAAATTGTATAGAAAGAGAAAATATTTAAATAATATTTTGTGATCACCCAACAATTATGAAATTTTAAATGTAGCTGTCGGATCTATGGTCACCATTTGTGGGTGACATAATGAACTGATGTAAATGGTAGCAAAAAAGTTGGGTTTTCAATATACAGTATTGTATACAACACATCAGGCAAAAAATGTTAAATGAAGGCATGGCAATGCACAACTCAGCAAGTAAAATTAACATCTGCAAAAAGTTGACATCCTGTTCAATTGTACACATATAAATGTGAAAATTATGAAGAACATAAGGGGGAAGGGGTGCCAGAGTGCCTTAGGGGGTAGCACTGTTGCTTTCCAGGATTAGGTGTTTGAACCCAGTTCTATGAACTGTGTGTATTTGAAATTTGCATTCATCCTCATGCCTGTGTTGCCTGTTGTCGGTGTGTGTTTGTGTGCCCTATGATGGGTTGTGGCCCTGTCCAGAGCGCACCCTGCCTGGTGTTCTGGTACCTGTCATCAGGGTGTATTTGTGTGCCCCTTCATGGGTTGGTACTCTGCCCAGGGTGCACCCTGCCTGGTATTCTGGTACCTGTCACCAGTGTGTAGGGGCAGACTCCAGGCAATGCTGTCCAGGTTATGCTGTCAGAAAATTAATAAATGAAGCAACTATTGCTACACTGATGTGTAACTATTTTCAGATGAAACATTTTTACAGCTCCATGGTTTCTACATCTCCATATAGGCTTTCTTGTGTTGTGGGACAAACATGAAATACCAATAACAATAGTAATGTTAAGAAACTGGCGTAAGCCTATCCATAGCACACAAAGATTGAAGAGATTACTGATCTAGTAGGGCTTAACCTTTCTGGTACACAAGGCCTTTGCCAAATGTGCTGAGCAGCAAACACTGTAAATTACAGGCAAAGAGAAATTGGTAAGGCTTCATCAGTCATGTAGAGCACATTTTTATATGTTTTACTCTGTTCCCTTGTACTAATTTCAAAAACATTATCTGGTGTATTCATTATGTTATGCTCAGAGTACATACTTACAAATGCATATAAAATATCCCCTTTGGGAATATTTTAACATGCAAACATATAAAAGGAAAAAAAAAACGTATAAATGTGTGTACAGTGTACTGTACATAAAGTGTGAATTTACAATAAGCAAAAAAAGAATTTAAAAATATGCAAAACAAAACAAAACTCACTCAGAGCATGCCACAAAACAAACAATGTTTGCTGGCACTGAGACCTACAGCAAAGCAGCTCAGGCAGTAAATGTCCTCTAGCTAAACTCTTAGGTCTTCACTGCTCACGTTACCAGCTGACCTCACCTCACTGCTTACTACAGGCACTGGAAGTGAATGTGTCAATGCTTAGCTGTAAAACTTTAATTCATGGAAAAAACTCTCAGTTCTGCAGGACACATCTAAAATGTTAATAATGCAAAGGGAGTGTCCTCCGCAGCCTGACATTTGAATTCAATCGTAACAGGTGAGAAGTGTTAAGATTTCTAGGATCTGGGAAAAACTAGAAGTCGCAGGCAGCAAATAGGAACAAAACGAGTTGATTTCAATTAAAATGTAAATAAACTATCTAAGACGTGAAGTACACACCGCAGTTCCCTTCCAACGCAATGCTTCAATTTGCATCTGTTTTTACACCCCAATATACGTTGCCCTTAAGGCTTGTCACCAGTGATAAACGGCACTGGGTGATGTACGTTATGGCTCCTGCCAGTTTTACAGTCTGTCTTCCCATAGGACCGCTGTGCTCTGTGCAAACACGCAAAACACGTGAGCACCCACTCTGTTGTTGGAGATACGCTTCAAGGTTCCCCCATCCAGGCCTTCTGCACGTTCGCACGACTATAAATTAATCTTATTTATTAAACCAATCCGCTGCTGTGGCTTGCAACTTTTTCACAATGAATTTCAAAATGGGTTGCTTTATGTTATCCGTCTTCACAAGGCCATTATCAGCCCCAGTCAGACAGCGTGCCTACACCGTATAGCTGGCTGTTTTTGTTTTTCTGGCCATGTAATCACAGTATTAATTATCACCTGTTTGCTCGTCATTATCCTCCCTGCAACTGTGAGCTGAGCCAAGTGCTGCTGGAGGCTCGGAGTGCCTGTCTGTCTGCTCTCCGGCGAGCGTGAACGTGAGACGCCATCGGGGAAGGGCGCTAACACCGGCGCCTGCGATCGAGCCGCAAGCTGCCCGGAGAGACGTTACACAGGAGGCGAACCTTTATCGCTGCACTTGCAAATTCTGCACTTTGGCATAACTTTATTTAACGCAGGCAACTACCATAAAGCACGAATTATATTAATTAATGAAACCGACTCAGAGTACATGCAAAAGTTACACCCCCGCACTGTCATTGACACCATGATTATATGGTCTTGGCGTAATAACTGGATTACTGGACTACAGCTATGCAAAGCAACTGAAATAAAAATTAAGTCTGTGATCTTTAATATGTACTGTCAGATAGACTAAAATATAGAATATAGAATATATATACTGACGTAACATGCAGGTTTTACAATGCACAATTAAGGTCATAAGTCATGTGACTGACGAACCACCGTATACTGTTGGTCACTATTGATACACAATGGACAATGTAGTATAACGATTAGGCACCACATTATGTCATGGACAAACTGAGCATCTGTTCTTCGTGCTTAGTATTTTCCTAATACAGCACAAATGAAAGGGAAGGAACCTTACAAATTAAAGAGTTTCCATTAGATACAGGAAGATTATCATTTTGTCTCATAAAGCAATCTGAAGATGGAAAATATGGAGTTATACTTGGCATGCTTTTTTTTTACCGGAATATAGTTTCCATAGAAACGAAAAAAGTTAATTTCAACAAAATAAATTCTGCTTTAATTTATTCAACAGAATAGTTAAGAGATTGTAGGGAAAAAAAATCTAATAAAATCGAGGAAACCATTCTTAAATAAATATTTTAGAGAATAGTTTGTTTTAACAATACATACATTTTTGCAGTAAAGTTACAATACAGCTACATTCTTTACCGTTCGTTAACAAAGGACATTTTAGTATTGTTTTATATACAGACGTCAAGAGCTTTTATGAGAAAAATCACGTGATCAAAGGATGACGTCAGATTAAAAAAAAATTATTTTATATCAAACAAAGAATTGCAAAAAGATATCACCCATGGAAATAATGTTTAAACAGCTAAAGAGAATGCAGTTTTGTGGTCTTAAGAAATGATACAAACAGACTCCCTTCCCTTTTCATCCAAGACCAATTCCCTGTTTTATTATTGGGCAATATATTTTGAGTCTGTTTAGGGAAATGGTCCAGGAATTAAATGTTCCAAAGCAGTTTTTGAAAGATATTGGCCTAAGTTTAACACTGATAGTGGGGACATGTCTGTGAATTATGGTGGTTTTCCATCCATACGTATGGCACCAGAGACAAAAAAAAAAATTAATAAATTGTGGCAATGTTCAAAATCATTCATTAAATGATGTAAGAAAATTCTATTCACTTAGGTGCAAAGATGTACGTGGCATGTAAACACTGAAAACCTGTGTGCATGACCATTAATCAGCTGTGTTTTTTCCAAATAAAATTCAAATATCATTCTAAAGAGGAAATATTTTATATGTATTAAGCTGTATAACTTGAAATATTAACTCAGGGAATCCCGTGATGTCGACCAGAGATTCTAAAATTCTTTACGTATGGTTACAGTGTTCTGTCCTCTTACAACTTTTAAACTTAAGGTTTTACTCATGAGATCTTACACCAATGAAATTCATGTATTTTTATGTTACATGACTGTAACATTGGGTATTAGGATATTAGTATTAGCCAGTGCTGAACCAAATGACTCATCAAAGTTCATGTTACTCACCTGGGGTTCTAAAGGGTTACACTAAATTGGATGCTAAAAAATAATGTATTAATACCAACAGCAAGCTGTCACAGTTAAAATATTCAGCTACTCTAGAAATGTTATACATGTAGTCTTTAAGATATGATTAAAAGCATGTGCAAATGTATTATCTCCAGAAGAGTAATCATATATTCTAAAGTTACTATAGAGAGATTATGAGTTGTATGGAGATTGGTACACTTTGGACAAGCCCAGAGCACTTTGGTGGGGTGTCACAGGGACACAGTAGTGGCCGAGCCTGTCCCTATACTATACTATCAGGCAGCCCTTTCAATCCTCAGTACACTGAACCTGCCATACGTAGGTTTAATTAATTAACTAATACATTGTTCAGGATTAAATTATGACATGAGAAAATGTAAGTATATTGTGGGAAAAAGAGAGAGAGAAAAAGAGAGAGAGACTGAGTGAGAGAGAGAAAGAGAGAGAAAATACTGAAACGGAAACAAAGTGAACTAGTGGGATACTGAAGCCAGGGCAGATTATTGGTGTGCCGTTGGCCTCTACACTGATAATCCAGCAATGAATGGCATTTCCCCCCATGAGCTCCGCCACAGACTTCCCACACTTGTCACCGTGCCCCTCCGCCAGGCAGATACAGGCCGTCAATTAGAAGATAATGGGAGCCAGGCCTCAATGTCAAACACTGCTGTTATCCAACAGGAGATGCATCGAATGTCCTTCTCTGAACCCTGGGTAGTAATGTGTTGTTATCAAACAGGATATGGAGGAAGAAAAATGAGCCACAATATGCTGGCACGTTAGCCGGAGCCCGCTGCATCTTTTAATGTAAAAACGACAATGCAGTTAAAGTGCTCAGCAGTCAGTTGTCGACAGGGCACAGTGGCAGTGGTAGCACAAACGCTTAGCATCAGATTATTAAATCAGTCAGCTCTGTCAATGAGAAGCGTGAATGAAAAGGCTCATTGAGGAAAGGCATAAAAATATGTTTATAATGCTGAAAAGTGCAGCCCCACAGGTCCTACTGCTACACATTAGTGCAGAAGCACATGGATATTTATGCATACTTTTTTACAAAGTTTTTTATTATTTAACCTTGTTTTTTAAACACTATTTCTTGCACAATAAGGTAGCTTAACATATCGATGCCTCTGATTGTTACTTGAACGTTTTGACCACTTCAGGAAAAATAAATAAATAAATCTATTAATTAATTAAACTGGAGATATAAAATTGTTTTAAAAAATTGTGCAAGTGCAAATGTTTTTATAAGTACAACACACTCATCAACATATATGTATTTTTTTTTTCATAGACTGCATTATGTACACAATCCCTTGGCCTATACACATAACAAAAGCATAGGGGTTATAATGGATGTATGCAATACAGACTTCTATTAAAGAATTATATGTAATGGCTTAGTATTATAGTTTATTTAATTGTTGAGCCTTATGGAAAAGTGTAGCTGTTCTACCTTTTCATTGAATAAACTACTTAATTTAAAATTGTCATTTTCTTTGACCCTCACACTGGTACAAGTATTTATAGTATACGTAACGGATCTGTAAGCAATGTCTCCCTCTAGTGATAACTGTGAGTTTTGTTTAGCTCCCAGGACTATAACTTCTGGATACCCCATACGACAAAAATAAAATTCAAACTTAAGAAAATATATGCTAACAATATACTATACTATGTAAAATCTGTAGTTTGTTCATAACAAATATTTTACTATAATTGGATAGTGGTTATATTGGGATTTTTCCTTTTCAATGGAAAAAGTTTAAATTGCTGATATAAAAAATGTCTTTTATGTTATGCTTTAACTTTAACAGCATTGGTAATTACTGATTTTTAGAAAGTAAAAAAAAAACAGGAAATGTGTATTTCTAAATTGGTTTTGACTTTTACTTAGAAAAATTATTTTTCTTTGAAAAGTTTCTGATTTAGCCTACATTTTGTATGTCATTATGTACACCTACGTTATGATTTAAAAATTTATCGTGTCATATAAAAAAAAAATTAACAGTTCCTTCTGAAATTGAGAATTGACAAAATCCAGCTTTTTATTATTAATCCAGCTAACATCCATTTTAATATATATTTTATATATTTATAGTTAGTTTTAGGCGGCATGGTGGCGTGGTGGTTAGCACTGTCGCTGTGCACCTCCAGGCCTGGGGTTCAATTTCTGCCGTGTGTGTGTGGAGTTTGCATGTTCTCCCTGTGCTTGGTGGGTTTTCTCCAGGTGCTCCGGTTTCCTCCCATAGTCCAAAGACATGCAGGTTAGGTTGATTGGTGTGTCCAAATTGCCCATTGTGTGTGTGTGTGTGTGTGCCCTGTGGTGGGTTGGCCCCCTGCCCTGCGCCCTATGTGCTCTGGGATGGGCTCCAGGCTTCCCCACAACCCTCACCAGGAATAAGTGGTTAAGATAACGGATGGATATTTAGTTTTCGTCACAAGTGAGAATCAACAGAAACACAAAATTTTCAATATATAGTATGTCAGCAGGTGCACATGTAAAGATATGTTCAATAAAAGGACAAATTTTTGGAATATTAAAACTGATTATATTTGGGAAAATATATATTAACTGAAAAAAACTGTATATACTCAAACAAAATTTAGCAGTTGCAAATCATACAACATCCACAGCAAAAGTTTCCATAATTGAGCAAAAACCACAGCCTACTGATATGATGCTAATCTCTGTGTAACAAAGCTACATTCTGCAACATATAGGCAGCAGACACCTGCAGATTAGAAGGTCAAGAGTCATCATAAATGAAACAGAGTACACCATTCTTACCATCAACTATGAGCCATGTTTTACTTTGATGAATACTGTTGGTACACTATAATATACCCATGATGTTGAAGGTAAAGAGCACATGGTAGCTGTGCAGCTGCAGCACCGATCACACACGTTAAGAGAGCTGTTACAGGACAAAACTGTTGTGCTGTGTAAAGTCACAATTCTTCAGTCATGCAAAACAAAGCACAATGTGGGTTATTCAGAAATAAACTTTAGCAATTTCATTTAAAATGTAAACTCAACTAAAAATTTCCATTAATTTCACTTAGAATTCCAGGTTGCTTTTTTTGTCCTCGCAACACAGACAAGAACCAAGTACAAGTCTGCATCAGTAGCAAACTGCCATTAGATACACAGGTTCAGCTTTCCTTCGTGTGACCCTGTGATTGGCCACTCTCCAGCCAATGGCATGAATACCCTGTGTTACCAAAACTTGTATACAGTAGTTTAATACCAAACCACTAACATAGTGCTTTGCATTCTTGTTCCCTGTCTCACCTGTACAGCCCAGATTTGACCATTCATATTTTAACCTGTTTCCCTGGTCAAGTCGAATATCTTTAGAATATCCTCCTGAGAATTCTGATCCAATATCAATCCTGCTGTTACTGCTTACTGAAAAATTTTATAGGCCTAATGCATTTCAATTACAAATAACAATAATAATAATATAAACAATGCACTTTTTAATAAGGGAAATACATGGTGTGAAAGTATATTTAAAAAAGAAATAAAAAGTTTTCAGGTAATCTTTATTTTTTGTAATGTACAAAAACAAACTTACTTAGACTGACAACACATTAATGTTTGGTCTAAGCATTACGACCGTAGTATGAATGTACAATCACCACCCTTACTTACTGTGCCCCTTACTTCCTATTGAAATAATTTCCCTCAGACTTTAAAGTTATAATTTATAATAAATTAACTCTGCCCAGGAAAGGAAAACATTCCACTTGTTCCATCTGTTTACCTCTTCAAAATGAAGTCACACTACAGAGTTAAATAACATTCTTATAGTCTTTTAAACATTTATCAACTTTATCAATATCCTTTAGTTTAATAACCTACAAGTAAAATAAATCACAGACCAGCTGAGAAAATCATCTGACAAACTGTATGACAAATCAACTGTGCTGAATCAGTCTAGCTGTGTCCAGTTTCTCCTCAGTTATGACATTCTGCCCACGCTGTGCTACACAGTAATTGGTTATATTAGACTTTTCCCAGGTGCAGCAATACAACATTAACAGCAAAATGTCTCAGGTGCATCTTAGTCTGTTTTGTTAACTTCATGCAGAACACATTATGAGCAGTTTTCCTTTCACTCACTCTGCCATATTAGTCCAGCTTTGCGGAGTGACCGGGATATCGTTGACCTGTGCACGTTAATGCCAATCTCAGACATTGACTTCTGTAGCTCCTTTAAAGTCAACGTTGGCTGCAAGGTGACATCCTTAACCATTTTTAACTGTGCTTGGCAACTCAGCTTGGAAGGACGGCCTGATCTAGGCAAAGTCTGGGTGGTTTTATACAATTTCCATTTCTTAATGATCGACCTGACTGTGCCCAAGGGGATATCAAGTGTCTTTGAAATTCTTTTGTAACCTTCTCCTGATCTGTGTCTTTCCACGACTTTATCCCTGAGTTTCTCTGGCAGCTCCTGAGTCTTTGTGGCAGGAAGTGACTTCTGCAGCCTTTTCAAAGTCACCGTTGGGGTCACAATGACACTCTTAACCAATCCTGTCTGTGCCAGACAGCTCAATTTAGAAGGACGGCCTGATCTTGGTAACGTTTTGGTGGTTTTATACAATTTCCATTTCATAATAATTGACCTGACTGTGCTCAATGGGATATCGAGTGTCTTTGAAATTCTTTTGTAACCATCTCCTGATCTGTGTTTTTCCACAACTTTATCCCTGAGATTCTCTGGCAGTTCCTTAGTCTTCATAGCAGGTACTGACTTTTGCAGCCTTTTCAAAGTCACAGTTGGGGTCACGATGACACTCTTATCCAATCCCATCTGCGCCAGACAACTTAGTTTAGAAGGGCGGCCTGATCTAGGCAATGTCTTGGTGGTTTTATATAATTTCCATTTCTTAATGATTGACCTGACCGTGCTCAAGTGGATATCAAGTGTCTTAGAGATTTTTTTATAACCTTCTCCCATTCTGTGTCTTTCCACAACTTTATTCCTGACTTCTTCTGGTAGCTCCTTGGTCTTCATAGCAAAAGCTTTACTTTAACCCAGGCCACCCACGATCCTGCATGGGTGGGAGAATGAACAGATGAATGAACGGACGTACTAAACATAGCAGTGGGTGATATATTTTATCGAGACCAGTTGCAATCCACAATACGCGTTTGAGAGGTATAGCAAGAATGACAAAACAAGTCCACACTTAGTTATAATAAGAATTATTACTTATTAAATGTTTAACAGTCAAGTGTCTACCACATGATCTCTGTGTTCGAAGGCTACAACAGAGCTACAACAAAAACAGTTCGACTTCTCTATACATCATCTCTACACATCACCTCTATACATCACCTGTACACATCATCTCCGTCAATATCTGTCTCAGCGAATCTCAGTTTAGTGGCTAATTTTGAACTAAAACTAAACTGGTATTGATACATCATCGGACTGCTAAAATATTGACTCGTGTCATGCAAAAGTAGACATCGTATGGCTCATAAATGGTCATCTATGCTGCTAAATAATCAAGTCTGTGGCATGGCATAAAGAACTGGTTCCAAAAAAGGTTCTACTTAGTTTGTGTGGAAACTCCTGTAATTTGCAAACTCAGAAGAGATATTGTTCATATAACAGGTGGCAACACATTTTTAACTACTTGAGACAAAAGCACACCAGACAGAACAGGAAAAGCCTTCGTCAGCCGATCATCATCTGCATCTTATCGAACTTTAATTTCAAAGTTTGTGGAGACTGTTTGCAAAAGGTGCAAAGATTCACAATCTGACAAAAATATATCGTCTTTCTTTTCACTGCCCTGTCACAACAATATTTTGGCGTGAAAAAATGCTGTAAAATAAGAGGGGCCCAAAGTGTGCCAAGAAAATATCCTCCACACCATTACACCACCACCACCACCAGCCTGAACCGTTGAGACAAGGCAGGATGGATCCATGCTTTCATGTTCTTTACGCCAAATTCTG
>JABJVR010000041.1:725264-765606 GCA_025773905.1 Chitala chitala | reverse complement strand
AGATAAAGCAATGCAGCTTCATGCAGCTTCTGCAGTGACCCAATGTGTCCCTTGTGAAACTCATGACATCAGAGTAATGTTGAGACCACTCCTCTGCTCATGTGCCATTGGCTAATGTTAGCCACACCCCCTCGTCCTCCCCTTCCTGCCTCTCACCTCCTCCTCTTTTGCGCTTGGCCATGACTCACCATGCCCTCACTCCTGCTCCCCCCTGCGCCTCCTGAGGTGACAGGTAACGAATGAGGACTCTCGTCTTTACACCATCCCCGGCAGGAGCGCACATTTTTTATCTGCCCTGACACTCAGTGCATTTGGTGCTGAGGCACTTAACCCAGTGCTCTGGTGGTGCCATATCACATGCCCATGAAGGAGTGCCCTCTGCCTGCTGCACCACTTGCAAAGCAGCCTCTGCTCTGTGCCGTACATGCAGGCCCAGTTCTGTGACCCTTTGGTGGGTTGGTGTTGGTCTTAAAGCTCACCAGGGTGATAGGCCCAGTATACATGCTTCATGCTTTAACCCCCAAGGTTTATTTAATCCTGCTTTCTGTTCTGCTGCAGCAAAACATTTAAAACATTACATGTACAAGCACACTTTACTTGGGTCTGTGGACACTTGATTGAACTATGCTGCCATAATTTGGATTGCAATAACTCAGTATATTTCCTAGAAATAGCACACTGTCAGTTTTGTAAGACAAAAGAAGTCATGAAAATAACATTATCTACTTCTTTTATGCTGTATTGATAAACCTGATTTTTTTCACAGCTGCACTCTTGTCATTGACAATCAGTGATTGTCTGCAGCGTGGTAATGCAGTGGCTGCGTTTACATTGCAAATAAATGAACGCCCCAACAAGATCGATATAACGAACGCTTGCGCTCTCACTACCTATTGTTAGTTATGTTATGCTTTATTTTTTTCCCAGAGATTATCTGTACAACACTTAGCAGGGGTAGAAAGTGACCATTATTAATTCTGCAGTCTCTGTCATCCTTAATAAAACATTAGCATTCTTGCACTGGTCCAGAAGTTATTGAATTCTGCTGCCTTTCAGATCTCCATTCAGAGGCTGTGAATTACTTGGCTTTCATCACAGATATTCCTATAATGAATCCTTTGTGTTCATGCTTTGCACTGAGCCCACTTAAAATTGAATTGAATTTAAGTAACTTTGCCCCCCCATAGAAGATTTCTCCCATCATCCCCTTGTCTCCTGCCCCAACACTGCAGTCCTTATAATACGATGTTCTGCTGCTAAGATCCCAGCTGTGCATACTTGCATGCTTCCATTTGTATGAAGAGAATCTGGACTTTATGAAGCTCTCTTATCCGCATGGACTTCCTGCACTAGAAGCTAAGATTGGCTCCCAGTGCTCCCAGATTCTCAAAAATGAGAAAAAAACAACATCCTTTTATTGGTCAGGTCCTCTTTCCAGCATCAAGGCGTTTTGTCTCGGTAACTTCCCTCAGAGGTTAAATCCAAAGTTAGCTTAGTTAGCAGGGCCTCTCATCCAGCGTGAAGGTCCTGGCACTGACGTCTTCGGCTGTGACTCATGAGCACCGAGGGCTCGCAGCCGGTCTTCGCTTTTGTCTCCTCTCGCTGGCAGCATGGGTGCGAGGCTGCGATCGCGCCCTGGAAGCCGTACAGCAGCGCGGCTTGCGCAGATCCGCAGCTTCTGTTTCCCTTTTCCAGATGCTTTAGTAGAGCCAGGAGAAGCATATTTTGTCGGGCAATGGCAGCCCATGGCACTTTGCTGGTGGGTGGCTGGGTGGGGAGGGGGGGGAAGAGGTGGTGATGGAAAATGGCTGTTTTAATCATGCTAAATTTGATTTGGCTAATTAAAAGAAGATGCGGAAAGGGCTGATTATCTGCAGAATCATGCTCCCTGATTGAATGTAAATATGTTAATGAAAGCCTAGCTTTAAATATCAGGATAATTAAAGGGGGTTTTTGCTTTCAGCAGTCTGCCTTGCTTCTAGATTATAGTGCATGGGTAGCAGTATGAATGATAATACCCAATCATCCCGAGCTGCTTGTGTTTTTGGAATAGGAGAGATTAATTGTGGTATACCGAAACCTCTTCCTTTCTTGGCGGCCGTGTAGTAAACATTGCACTGCATTAGAACCAAACAGCATGGTAAAGTGCTACACGAAATAAAAATAAAATAAACAGAAAAGCATCACTGGGCACTTTCATTGTGAATGTTTCACTGCCATTTGGCACTTTTACTAAGGAATGTAGTCTCTGGGTATTTATCTTTAATTGGTGAGATTCCAGTCAAATGTAATAAACAAACAACGAGACATTGTTATGACTTAGCATTCATACTATTGTGCAGCTATGGTATGATAACTAGAGAGAGCAGTGCCATTACTGGTCTAAGCCCCCTGCAGTTTTGAAGTAGTCTCTGTCCATGTTAAAGAAGATGCAAACAGTGTGCTTAACGGTTTGTACAATTTTAGAAATACGATGGCACCAATGCCTCTATGATGCTCTTTTTGTAAAATTACTAAATATCACACCATGTTTTTCCAGAAACTATTTCTCAAACAGGTTTGAACAAACCCAATAGAAAATGCATGAGCCGCCATTTTGCAGAGCATCTGCTTTGAGGTGTTCCTGGGTAAATGCACATTGCCTTGGTTAAAATTTTACCCATTCTACTTGACACATTCAATCAGCTCAGAAGGTCTCTCGGAATTGCTCTGGAGAGCAGTTTCAAGCCCTTCTGTGGTTTCTTTGCAGGGTTTATGTCAGGGCTCGATGCAAGGACGATCCCTTTTTTCTGCAAGGACCACTTCGGCGTAACCTTTATCTTTTGCTTTGGACGGCTGTCTTTGTGGCATGAAACTTGAAAGGCTGAATGTGACAAGATCGAAGCTGTTACTAATAATAAATGAAATTCACACTGAGCACTTCATTGGTCCCACAAAAACATGGCGTGAAAGAGTCAGGGCAGCAGCTGAATCCAGCAATAAAGCACTGTTTCTTCAGCATGGCGTCAGAGTGCTTGTTAGGCCTGAAGATTAAAAACGGAGGCAGTAGGATACAGAGTACAGTTACCAGTGGAAGACTGCCTGGTGCAGGATTCAATGTGGAGCTCTAATCTGCACAAGGATCCAAAATATGCGGCTACAGCTACAAATGAGAGTGTGAGAACGTAGAAGTTTGGAAGTGAGCTTGGCTGTGTCCTGGTCCAAATGCAGTTGAGAAATGTCGGACTCATTGTTCATAAGTTGTCCCCAAAGACCTACACAGAGTTGAAGACTTAAGTCCGAAAATAGCACCAAACCGGAGCACTTTCACCTCCTTGGCAGTGAATAAATATGTTCAATACTTTTTTATCTATACTTACAATACATTTTAGCAAACTTTATACCTGCTTGAATATGCAGGTTTAAATAAATTTATACATATTTATTATTGGAAAATTTCACACATATAGACAGAGCCAATGCTGGGATAGGACGTTTTTCCCAGTCACACATACATGAACGCATGGACATTTCAGTTTGTGTTTTATCTGCTTCTGAGAATTTTAACTGCTCCATAAACTCACCATGTATGACTGGAGGCAAATTTAAACTACATAATTCATGACACGCTAACATCGTGACCTGTTAACTTGCCCCTGGAGATTATACTAAAAAGTACATAAAGAGTGAGTAAATGTAGTAGTTCAGAGCACCAGCACAATGACATGGGCTCAAATACAGATGGTCCTCAGTTTATGATAGTTTATTTTAGGATATTTCAACTTTATGATTGCTATAGCAATAATACAAACAATATGCATTCATCTGAAGCTGTATCCTGTATTTTGAATTTCTCGTTGCAATATGTACTATGTAATCAGCTGCCCTCAAAGGCCCCCTCCTATCACAGCACCTCTGCACATGATACGCACTCATGAATGCTGAATATCCTGCCACGCGATCCTTCATGTACAGTATAAAACCAAAAATATGCAGTGCTCTGTGTTACAGTTTTTCGATAGTTTGCATTATTTACGTTGTGCTTTTATGCACCTACCATGTCTACAAAACGCCCATCTGTGTCACCTGCTGCTGGTGAGAAATAGAAGAGGAAGGCAATTACTCTTGATTTTATTTTATTCTTAATTTTGCCATATTATATTGTATTATAATAATGCCTGTGTTTCCCTTAATTCTCTGCGAGTTATTGCAGTAGGTAGCAAACCCTTCAATTCACGTATATCTTCCTGTTAGCTGGGTTATTAGAGTCATGTTTCCTTTGTCCTTTTGTTTTGCTCAAATAAACCTCTTTCTACATCTAGACATTGCCTCCCTCTCGTTCATGATCTGGCTGCTCACCAGATTGTGACAGATTGTGATCTTCTTTGGTTGTCTATTAAAGTCCGTCCCCGCCTTACGATATCTTCGCCTTACAATGGGTTTATCGGAACATAACCCTATCATAACCTGAGGACCATCTGTATGTGATTAATCCAAAATTCAAGCTGCCATCAAACAGTCTCAATGGGCTTTGTGTGTGTAGAAAACTCCCAGTCGGAGACAAAACAAGAGGTGTATGGTACAAAGATGGCAATATCTGCAATAGTTGAGATATGTTGGATCGGAAGGCGGCACGGTGGCGTGGTGGTTAGCACTGTCGCCGCGCACTTCCAGGCCTGGGGTTTAATTTCTGCCTTGGGTCTGTGTGCGTGGAGTTTGCATGGTCTCCCTGTGCTTGGTGGGTTTTCTCCAGGTGCTCCGGTTTCCTCCCACAGTCCAAAGACATGCGGGTTAGGTTGATTGGTGTGTCCAAATTGCCCATAGTGTGTGTGTGTGTGCCCTGTGGTGGGTTGGTGCCCCGCCCTGGGTGTCCCCTGCCCTGCACCCTATGTACTCTGGGATGGGCTCCAGGTTTCCCTGCGACCCTCACCAGGAATAAGCTGTTAAGATAATGGATGGATGGATGTTGGATCGGCCAGTATACATCTCAATGTCCGGCTGTGAATTGAACATCCTTTTAAATAGACCAAATAGCTTAATGTCTTTGTTTTTAGATCAAAACTTCAATCGAGCTGAAATGGTGCTGTATGCTGCAAAGCCATTAACTACCCTCTGAGATAGTAGCCCTACATTTTTCATCATGTCCATCCAGCTGCAACATGATATAATGACCCTGAAGCAGTTTTTTTATTATCATTTTTTTTAACATTACGCTGTTCCCTTTTGATTTCATAAAGAGGGCTTTTTAGTTCTTTTGTTTCTTGTTGCCAGCATCAGTTGCTACATGCTAGAGTACAGTTCAGGTGGCCACGGTGAAAGGTCCCTGAGCATCGAGGATATTGAATATCAAACACGGCTGCAGAGGCGCGCAGCGAGGCTGGCGAGATGAACCCCAGAGCTTTCACGCCCAGCATTACAGGCACGTTTCCAGCCATCTCATCACCTCGCTTTAAAACTGTTCTCTTTGCTCCTTTGTGGTGCTCTCCTGAGAGTTTGAGTTTTTGGTTTACTAGATTGAATGGAGATATTAACCATTGACTTTGGAGACTGAGAGTGTCTCCACTCATTACAAGGAAGGTAACTATGTTAGCTGCTTTGCAGTTGTGTTGAAACTTTAATGCATGCAGTTTGGCTTTATGGGAAGAGAAATACAGGAAACATATCCATATTGTGGCAATATCTATATTATGGGAACTGGGAGATATTTCAAAGTCTGGGAATGTCTGTATGATGTAATAAATTCATAAATACATACATAAATATTCTATACAAAATTTCAAATTGTATTATGAACGGCATGAGTGAAAAAGTTTCACAAGTAATAAAATTGTACATCTTTAACACAATAAGAAGTTCTATATGAATGATCAGAGGTCACCATTAAACAAATCAGTTCACCAAAATGATAAAAAAATGCCACCTGAACTGTACTCTAGGGCTTAACATATTTAGTATTCAAAATACAGAGCTGTTGGAACTTATTGTAGCTAGTGTGTTGCTACCCTTTGCTATTAATATATTGTGTAGTTTTATAGTTTTCATAATTTGTTACTTTCTGTTTGTCACACTTGGGTTGCTTAGGAGTAATAGTGCATCATGACAGAGAAGGGATGTGTGGTTTACAGCTTTTTGGTGACATGCTGCAGAAGAAACAAAAGCATTGAGCTCATACAGGCTAATACCAGAACACCAAAATGAAAATATCGACTAATGGTAAAATATGTCCCCAGCACATTGATGGTGCTATGTGTGCCATGTTTTGTATTTTAGGGGTGAAGTGATGAGGGTTTGGGGATATGATTAGTTGTGGAGGAGGGGGGTTGGAAATGGGGTTGCAGAACAAAGAAAGGCTGGGTATTAGGTTGTGAGCTGTGGATGTAAAGACTTCACAGTATTGCGTTTGTGCTGAACTGGAACTGTTATGTTTTATTCCTTTTTAGTCAGGTTAGGTTGGAGTTAGGGTAAAGGTGATAGGTAGGGTTACAGCTGATGTTAGGGTAAAGGTGATAGGTAGGGTTAAGGCTGGTGTTAGGGTGACTTTTTCAGTCAGGTTAGGGTTAGAGTAAAGGTGAAGGTTATGGTTAATGTTTAGCGTTAGAGTTAGGATCGGGGTAAGGGTTTGGTGTCGGTTAAGGTAAAAAGGAGGTTTGATATTATAGTTATGGGATGTTTTCTTTAATGTTTGCATTCATAAATGTAAAAGTGTACATTTTTAAAATTATGTCTGAAAGTCCATGAGATTCTAAAATATCTACAGTTTTTTAAATATTTGAGGGAAAGTTACCAAAATCAGATCACTAAAATCCAATTGTCATAGCCATTAGAGGTGCTAGAATGCTTTTTGTACCATTCTGAAAGGGATTTAATACATTTTTAAGTCCTTGTTGCGGTTTATGTAGCTGTATCACTGTAACACTGAAATGAATTAACAGGAAAACATGCAGAATATTCATAATAAATCATGGAGTTTATTATGCATTGTACAGCTTCTTATACTTTTGTTTTGTGACAAAATAATTGTCCGTTAAATTTGTCAGATGCTAAAGGTGTGAAGACATGATGGCCCATTATCAGAAACAAAGGTTACAGGTGCCATTTCACATCCACAGCTGGTGGATAAGGGATGACTTAAACAATTATTGAACTAATGTTACATTGTTTCAACTTTGTCTTGTTGTGTCCATGTGATATTGATGTTCTGATGTGCTGATGTTTTTTGGTGTTTGAAGTGTGCTTGTTTTCCTGTATTGGGTTCTTTCCTGTTTTGTCGTTTTAGAGCTGTTTTGCTATGATCTGAACACTCGTTTCTGTTATTTGTTTTCTGCACATTTTTTTTCTGTAGCTGCATGTATTTTTCCTTAAAGATCAGTATGCTTTCCTGTTTTTTAATCGTTTACAGTTCGTTTAAATTTCCGTTTGTACTCCATACATTCCCCCCCCCCCGGGGACATGTTGTTCATTTGAGTAATCTGATATGTAACATGGTAAATATAAATGTTTAAATAATATTTATATAATTTTAAAATATGTATATATTATTTATGAATCATATAGTGTCTTGAATTGTAAGTACTGTGATAGCTGCAGAACAAACAGAAAATGTTAGCTTCAGCTCCTGTTTAAAAACTACTGTTTCTTTATGGTAGACTGGTACACTTTAATGGTTTTCCTCCCCTGAATTCCTCTTAGCTTTCCTTAGGCTAACAGAATTTGATCTCTTTAGAGACGTGACAGTGTAAAACTAATACCTGGTTACAAGACGGATTAAAGGAGCTCAGGCGAGCAATTCATTAACACATTTTGGTTATTAAGTCTGAGTAAAGCATACCGATTACTTGACTGAATACACTACCTTAAAGGTTTTACATAAAGGATGATGCAGCTATTTTCTACTTTTAAAGGAATGAACGGGGTAGCGTGATGTCTCACTGAGTAGTGTTGTCTCCTCGCATCTTTTTGAGTTGAAGTTTCATTTTGCCTGTGCAGATTGTGTGTTTTCGCACATTTCGTAGACGTCCAGTTCAGGAATTCGCGACCCTGAATCAGCTGGCCCATGTCAACATGTGCGTATGACTAAGTGTCCTGTGTATGGACACACGGAGGTCTGCACCAGGTCTAGCTCAGCTTAGTCCCTCACTTAGGATCCATGCCTCTTGTGCTCCTGACCTGGGAAACCAGCTTGGGAAATTTAAGAAATTAACTCTGCCATTTTTGAAAAATGAATAAAAGATTGGAGCTGACTGGGAGCAATTCTGTTTGTGTTTATGCTTATGGTGATTTCTGCATATTCACCATATCACAATAATACACATGTTAACACAGGCTTATGCCTGCATTGCTAAGATGCAATCAGTACAAGATAATGGCAATGGAATGCCTATAATTTATATTATGAACATCTCTCAGTTCAGCTGATCAAGTTAAAAGTCTAAGTATCGTTACGGTTTGTCTAGCTTGTGTAGTAACTGATCATCTGGAACCAAGCACTGGCATCAGTTGTTCCTTCTGCAGAACACCGGTCAGTTCACTGCTTCAGTGGCACATATGGGACAACACGGCTGTAAAATGTACACATTTGCACCAAGGTGAGTAAATGAGAGGGTGTCTGAAATAAATGAGAGGTAAAGAACTGACGTCCTAAATGATATCCCAACTTAATAAGATTCAAATTTCAAGCCCCTGGCATGTGAGCCACAAATTGCTTTCTGACAGTATATTTAAGATGGTAATCGAGTGTCATTTACCGCAGCCAATTTTATCTAAATTGCCTCGCACTCTGTTTCCTTGGCAATCATTGTGCATGTGTGTTCACTCTTGTGCACTAAAGAGCAGGACTCGAGACTCCGGAGGAAAATCCCTCCTGAAACACAATGTGCCAGACGTGTAATAGATAATTATCTCAATTAAAATCTGTAATGTTGTTGAAAATCCACGCCACGATGCAGGCAGCGCTGGGTTTTTGGGGCACTGCCGATTTTTTTGGGGAACGAGGGAGCAGAGCGTGCCTGTTCTGTGTCGTGTCTTGACATGCTGCCTGACGCTGACTGCAGTTTGCAACCCGGCCACTGTCTTTTTCTGTTTTTTTTTTTTTTTTTTTGCGTGGGCGTGTGTGTGGCTGTGTAGGAGTTCTTATTTCACCAACAGTGGCTTGGTGCACCATCTGGGTGACAGATCTCTGGAAGCCCTCGTTCCAGCCTTGCGACCTGCATTTCTGGAACGGCCTCTGGCCGCCCACGCAGGCGTCCCGCGCTCTCTGCGATGCCTGTGGATTCCTTTCACATTACAGCACTTCCCATTTAAAGGGCACTGATGGCTCTTGCTGGATATAGCCTTTCTCCTCCTACACTCATCCCCAGGTGAATGATGCTCCTTGTGTGTACTTTACATAACAGCCAGGCCATTACTGCAATTAACACAAAGGGGGGAAAGAGCGTCAGCCATTGAGTAGTGAGATTATGTGAACGTTAACACACTATACCTTCAACACCTCCGAATTCAGCTGTCTATTCTGTAACAACCACTCACTCTTACACACAGCAGAAAAATAAAATTCATATAAATGTCCTGACCTTTTCATTACAATTGTAATTACATATGGTCATATAATATTTTTACTGTTTTGAAATTCAAATGTTTATTATTATTATTATTATTTATTTTGTTATCTCAAATTTATATTGTCCTAAAAAAATAGGAGAAAATACTAACTAGTAGTGGTAAGTGGTCTCTGAAGTTGGTCACTTGATTTAATGTGTTTATCTAGTTGATTCTTTTTCTGTTGCTTATGCTCTACATGTGACAATTGCCAGACTTAATCAGGTGAATTGTGATGATAACACAGCACTTATTGTTAGTAGATTCTCTAATACTGATTGACCTTGTTTGTGACATGCATGTGTACTATTATCCTTGTAAGTCACTTTGGACAAAGGCGTCTGCTAAATAAATAAAATGTAAAAATGTAAAAAATAGTAAAGGGTTGGGTCAATACACAAAACACTGGAAACTTGTTCATACGACTCAATACAGGGCGCTCAGTGATCAAATGTAACAAAGGAAGAAGGATGAAGAAAGTGCAAACTCATGCTCTTAGTGAACATTCAAAAATAATAATAAAAATAGCACTTTCCATTCCCTCTGTTTTCCATGCAGCCGTCAAATGCTTCCTCTGTCACAACAAAACTCAAAACCTGATGAAAGCCTATAAGCAACATGCAAAGTTTCACATGCATGTTTTGGCACTTACAGGTTCTTCAGAAAAAGCTCTGAGGAAGGGCCTTTGCCTCAAGGGGATCCCCCCCACCAGTACGGTCTACAACTGTGTTTTTTTAAGATGATTAGGCATCCACATGAGTATGAAAACACAAAGACATGCTCACATACAGAGATGCACACAGTCATACTCAGGACAGGCAAATCAAATGAATTCCTTTTCTTCTTAGGAGTAACTAAATTAATATATGCCTGAAATTATTTTATTACAAGCTTTATAGTATGATTCTCATGCAATACTTAAGGGTCAAAGCCATATTTACGTATTCAAGAGACATTCATTCTGATCTTGAAAAGTCCTTTCCATGGCTGAGAAATACATTACCCTCCACCTTGAATTGTGCCTGTGGGTGCTGGCTGGGATTTGGAAAGTGTTTTGAAGATACCAAAACAACGGAAGGGCAATGTTGTTATTCAAGCAGTCTTTCCAGAAAGGCAGCAAATTTGACAGGTAACTAGCAGACGTTTCTTGCATTAATGTTCCTTTTCCATTGTTTGGAGCGCTTTAAATTGCCATATAATAATTCGGTAAAATCTTAATGGCTTCACTCCTGAGGTAATGAGTACTTGAAGGAGGCAAATGCAAGACTCCCTGCAATAACTGTGACTGACGTGGTGGAGTCAGGCAGATTCTGTTGCATTTTTCGCTAAAGTGACCTTCCAAATCCACTGTGCCTTTTTCTTGCAGCTTGCTTGGTTTTTAAGGCTTGAGCCCATGACTGGTTTGTTCTCAGGCGCATGTTTCTTATCCAGCTGTCAATCAACAGAGCAGCAAAAACACCTTCTCATTGGTGTAATATTTTTAAATCGTGTAATTAGAACTGTTGACATTTTCAGTGGCATTGTTTGGCACTACCAAGTTTTATGCGTTTTTCTCTAGAGAAATCAACTTTGAAAATCTCCCAGAGGGTCAGCTGGATGTAAAACGTGAATGTCAGCAAGGTCCTGAATGATTTTCAATAATCTGTGCTCCAAGAATATTTGGATCTTTTGAAATTATATACTAAATAAAATTTAAAATTACATTTCAGGCTCTTGAATTTTGTGAACCAGCTTTGTGTCATGTCACTCGGAAAATGCTTCTACATTGATGCTCAAGAGTGGCTAAAGGCAGACAGCCCTGCATTTTTAATACGATCCACACAGCTCTCAATATTTAACACTTTCTTTTAGCAACATAGCCCGGGCACCACTGGCATCAAGCACTGTAGATGCAATTTTTAAAATAAAACTTTTAAAATTTTGTTATAGTTAATTGTCACTTAATGTACTGAACCATCATTATCAAAAGCCAAGAAACATAATTTTTATTAAATTTAAAAAGTGAAATATTGAGGTATGTGTTTTTTATAACATTATATTGAGGAAATCAGTAAAAACACAGTGCTGTATGAAAGCACTTGAAACAAAACAGCAAACAAATGTAAATCAGGGCATAGCTGTATTATATAATAATATTGCTATTATTTTTAATGAAACACAAAATTGTTCTGAAGAAATTAGGGTATTAAAGGGAAATGGACTTTCTGAACTGCAGATTTAAACATTCCTCTTTGTTACTGAAAAGCCTGAAAAACTATACTTCTCCATGAATCCTGCCTTCTTTACTCTAAAGAATATGAAGTGCCTTTGCAAGAGATCCTGGTTAATTAACGTCCCCTGTCAGCTCAGAACTGACAGATGAATTGGTGTTCTATCTCCCAGGAGATGAGATTTATGGCTTTGGCCTCAGCAGATAAGATGCAACTTGTGTTTGCCTGGGTGCCTGCTGTCTCCATACCTCGTTCTGTAGACGCTTTTGTAACATGCCAGTGACTATTTCTGCAAACAGAAACATCAAGCATGTGCCCCAGAGAACGTTTTTTTTTGTGTGCCTCAAATTGTGGGCAGAAGTGTACAACTTTTATGGAGATCATGTTTGATCAGATGTTGTTTTTTTTAATGCCAGCCCTTGTGTTTTGAAGAACTAAGAGACGAAATGCTTTTTAATACTAAATCTTTCGTCAGCTCATGAAGTACCTTGACCTTCTTATGGTAGAAAATATGTACGGAACAAAAGAAGGTCCTTGAGGGATTGCTTTATATATTATTCATTTAGCCAACGCTCTTATCCAGAGTGACTTGAACGGCCTTCATGACAAGATAACACTGGTGCTAATAGCAACACAGCAGCATGAGAGGCCTGAGATACAGCTGCCACGTGCTGTAAGTGACACTGATTTTGTGGACACTCAGAACGATGTGATAACATTAATAAATAGCTCTTCTTTTTCTATAATTGCCACCATGCCTTATAGTGCCAGGTAATGGATTAATGAGTGCATTTTCAGCCTGTGATATGAATCCTGGGTAACAGGGATAGTATTTTATACTGACAGAGTATACATTAAGTCTAAGTGCTTTAATTTTACATCAATAAATACTCGACTATACAGTGGTATTGTTTAATTAAAAATACATTTATAAAACAAATGTTTTTGAGAAAATCAGTGACTTCTTTAAAAAGGGACACAGACAGTATACTTATGGACATGGGTTTCAAAGTTGCACTCTTTTAAATAAGTCCTAAAAAGGAATTCATTACTGAGGTATTGAGAAATGTATGTAATTTGAACTTCTTAAAAAATTCAGTAAAGTTCTGAAAATCTGTATGGTATTTTCCGTAAAGGTGTCATATAAAGAAGGAATTTCGGTACCTAGGGAACCCCAGTGAATTTGGCTGTTGCGAGGGCTTTTTTGGAATTGTAGCAAAACAGGGTGGTGAAAGGTGATACCAGTCTGGTGGAAGGATGTGTTTTAAACACCTGACTGTGCAAAGATCTTTACACTTCACTTTAAATGAACTGCTACTAAAACTCAGGGCAAATCATGAAACTGAGCAGTGAAAATTTATTTGAATAGTGTCAGAGGAGACTTTGACCTCTTATACTTGATCTTGTTTCTGTTCCTTTTCAACCCAGTTGGAAAATGCATATAGTTCCTTTGCAAGGCTCATTAATGGCTTTTCAATTGGGGATCATTAGATTCCACATTGGGCTGTCAATCAACCATTTAACTATGAAAAAAATTATAAAAATGAATTCATTTAATCTGTCTCTGCCTCACAGACTTGGATAGTATATACTTCAAATGTCACAAGGATTCCATGACACTGTTATAAAAAGAACAGGATGATTGTTAAAATAAAGAATTATATTATTAAGAATAACATAAAGAATGTTTTATACACACACACACACACACACACACACACACACACGCATGCACACAGTGTGGTATTAAACTCCTTGCTGTACACATTATGCTGGGGGAAGGAGGTACTACACTCAGAAGAGACAAAGTGAGGTGATATGACTTAATGATCTGCTTTCAGTTTAATTAGCTTTGCCTGTCCCTTATTGTCCTAATCTTCTTTTATACGGGCAATTGGCTATGGTGTGTGAGGCTGAGCTTTAATTTACGGTCCTAACTGTCCTGGTGGTCTCACTGAAGTTTCAGGCCTCATTTATTTTCCCTTTAGTCCATTTGGTCAAAAGGTCCCCTTTTTGTCCTGACTACAGTGTTCTGTTTTCACGCGTCACTCATGCTGGATTCAGTCTCAAGACTCTTTCACTTCATATCTATAATCCAGTCTCTTTCAGTTTCACTCCTGCTTATTAACAGCAGTGTGGAAAGGTGTGCTTTTTAAATAAAAATCAGTGGAATTAATTCCTTTATTTATAAATTTAGCAGTGTTGTGACTTATTCTTTAGGTCTTCATATTCACCAAGGTATACGTTTTGAATAGCTGCAGAACTAAAATGCTAAATGTGTAAGTAATATTGTATGTTTCTTTTGGATATTTTTGTTGAATATCAGTAATTTCATCATGATAGCAGTGTTCTTCATAAGCATTATGTAAACTTAAATACAAAACAGGTCACTCTCTAGTAACAAAGAAATAAACCTTACTTTTGTTGATGTTTGCTTCAGATCTCTTGATCTTCTTGTCAAGTTTACAAACGATTGTCTGAGCATTTGACTTGTAGATGAATGTTTTGTTGTATGAATTTTTCAGATCCGGACCAGAGAGAATGGAGGGCTTGACCCCTGCTCTCTCCTGAGCTCGTTCCAGAAGAGCAGCAGAGTCTGTGTTGGAGGGTAACCTGGAACAGTTTGAAAAGAAAGAAGAACTGGGAATGATGCCTGGGTTTTGCCATTTGCCTTGCACGACTTGGCCAGGACAAACTATAAATTTTATCTGAGAACCACACCGACAGCAGCTGTAGACTGAAAAATTCTGTCCCCTTTGACTAAACTTGCATGAAAATTTTGGATTATAAACAGAGGACTTCCTGACCTGTCTGCCTGTTTTGTTCATATTTACGTCAGTAGGCACCATCCAATGGAGAGGTTAAGAAGAGAATCTGGATAGTACAAGAAAGACAGACAGTCTACTTAATTCACAGGTTATTTAGTTGGATTTTGTGACATTAGTTATCCCCCACAGTCCCCCAGCTGGGCTCACACTTATCAAAACAAAAGGGAAGGAGAACAGGACCAGAAGATGAGCAGAAAGAGTGCTTCTGCAGGGAGGCTGCTGCCTACCCTTGTTCTGGCAGGACTACTGGCCTCCATGATGGCACTGGAGTTTGGAGGTGCCCCTGGTCAGTGGGCACGGTATGGGCGATGGGAGGCAGGGTCAGGGGGGGAGCTCAGTTTTAGCCTCAAGACAAACATCAGCAAGGCTCTGGTCCTGTACCTGGACGACGGCGGCAACTGCGACTTCCTGGAGCTCCTGATCGCTGATGGGCGGCTCCAGCTGCGGTTCGCCATCCATTGTGCTGAGCCGGCCATGATCCACACGGAGACGCCCGTGAACGACGAGCGGTGGCACATGGTGCTGCTCACGCGCAACTACCGCGAGACTATGTTGGTGGTGGACAGCGAGGCCAAGGTGGCCGAGGTGAAATCCAAGCGGCGCGAGATGGCAGTAGTGAGCGACCTCTTTGTGGGAGGCATCCCTCCTGATGTGCGCCTCTCGGCCCTCACTTCAAGCACGGTCAAATATGAGCCCCCGTTCCAGGGACTCATTGCCAACCTGAAGGTGGGAGAGACGCCGCCCACCCTGCTTAACAGCCAGGGGATTCAGAGCGACCTGGAGTATCTGTGCACCAAGCAGAACCCTTGCCTCAACGGGGGGCTCTGCTCCATCCAGCAGGGTGAAGTGCACTGTGACTGTACCTTCACCCGTTACAAGGGAAAATACTGCAGCGAAGGTAAGCCACAACCAGCAGAAAGTCCTCATTCAGCATTAACGAGCACATCTGTTGTTGTGTGTTGGCGTTTAAGGTTGTTCTGCAGGATTTTTATACATTTAAGGTTCCCGTTTTCTAACAGATCCAGCCCATGTATTTTAATAATGCATGCAAGAAATTGTTTTATCGTCCTTTCCCAGTATAGTACACAAGCTGTTTGTAGTAGACAAAGGGTGATATTGGGAAGATGGTTGTTGAGCAAGAACGTCTTTTGGCAGATGGAATGGGACCTCCTTTCGCTAACTTCTGAGAGATTACAAAAACTCTATGGGGGGCAAGCTGAAGGGGAAATTTTGTAGGCTGTCATCTGGAATTGTGCTGTAGCAGATAACCTTTTCTATTCTGACAAATCAAACACCAGGGAAGCTATACTGAAAATGAAATAAGGTAAAGCTACAAGCTATTTTAAAATCAAAAGAGTAGCCTTTTTGCTGTACCGTTCTTGGTTACATGGCTAAATAAGATTTTGACTCTTTCGCCATAAATTGGAATGTAAATCGATCATGGGTGCTATGATGTGTGATTTCCAACTACAATCATTGTTCTGTTGCAAGGCAGGATCGTGTTATTTTAAGATTTCTGTGAATTTCAGCAATCAAAATGCTAAGTATCCATCTTATTATAGCTGACTCATTAATGCACAGGTGGACACAAGGTTTATGTCCTGATTGCATACATTATGTGTTAATCTGACCATTGACTTCACCTTATTTAGCTTTTTACTTCAAGAGCTCCAACAGAATTCCCAGTGTTCCTGAAATAAACTACAGCAGTGGCCCATTTTCATGTTAAAATTCTGGCTGATAATGTCTTGTTTTTAAGACATTAATGGATACACCGCATGTACTTTATCTGATATCTGCAGCATTACAGTTTTACCTAGCTCAAGAAATTAACAGAATTTAACAGTGGAACGCTGAAGTTCTTAGCTTACTTTCATCCCTCCTTAATTCTTTTGTTTGGCAGTGATACACAATGGAAAAAAGCAACAACTATCTGTAAATTGAATATTGTCCAAATCTTACAACTCTTGTAATGTTTATCCTTATTGCTTCCTGCTTGATTTGCTGGTGAAAGCATTGAGCTTAACCATTATAAATGTCAACCCAGTTGAATGTAACAGGCTGCAATAGATCATTTTTAATCAGATAATAACTGTTTATTAGTAGTATATGGTGAAGTATTCCTCATTATAGAAATTCCTTATTTACCTACAAATTACTTTATAATTTTTTATTAAATACAAATTAATTTATAAATTAATTAATTTAATATTTTTCAATGACAATTGTTAAAACTATCTGTCTATTAGCATGAACCCATGCTTCCAGGTAAAAAGTAAGTGCAATCAAACTGTTTAATGAAAAATGTATACATTTGTTATTAGCATTTTAAAATATTCAAGAGTAGACTTGTCTATGCAACATCCCCTCACACACACACACACACACACACACACAGAAGTGCCTGCTGCAGCACCACCGAAAACTCCAATTTGGCAGAGAAAGCTATGAACAAATGGTCTAGACATTTTTGAGACTTGTGACATTGTTTACTGGAGCAGTAATGCTCAGGTAGTGCTGGTAATAGGATGCAGTATTAATGCTCTTTTCAGCAAGCTACCTATTTGTTGTACTGACACTGGAAACAATTTCCATTGGGAAGAGAGCACTAGTGACCAGGCAGTGATTTTGTTGTTATCCCAAAATTGCCTGACGTGGATGTTTTTCTTAGTTTCATTTTACGTTTGTGGATATTTATTTCAGGGTAGAAATTAGTTGGGTTGTAGAAACCAGCGGCCGGCTGTTGTGAATGTAAATGAGCCTGTTTTGCCGGCTCTGGGTTCAGAGTGATGAAACCTCTGCCTTGCCGCTTCCTCACGTCCTGTGAAAGAAAATATTTCCACGTTTCGATGCGGTTCATTCTCTCCCTGGCTAGCGCCTGCTTCTTTCTCTCTTCTGGCCCCCTCTGCCCCTTTATTTGAATTAATTCTATCTCTGACATGTCTCGAGTAACCACAGAGCCTTGGAAATCTTTGTGGCTGTCCTTTTGTGACAAACCTCTGATGGAGCCTGTCTGTGAGCCTGGTGTGTCCACGTTCTCCTCCGGCGCTAGAGCGCGTGTGTTAGCATTAGCTCGGTCTCCATTGTACCTGCTTTCACCGTCTCAGCGCTCTGTTGCTCACCCTCCAGTCTCTCACACCACTTATCTTTGGCCTTCGCACCTTTCTCCTATTACGTTTGATTTCCCTTGCCCCCTGCCTCCGTCAGCTCTCCTCCCATGCTACCTTTGTCTACACGCCATGCTCCATCCTGGAAATTCCCCTCCATTTCCTCTCTTACTCCTGCACTCCCATGCATCTCTTTATCACTCTCCACCCTACCTGTCTCTTCATCTCCTCCAGACTGCTTGTTTCATCAAGCTGTATGACATACTAGTGCATCGTTTGCAGTGTACTGTGATTAGGCTGAGCGTGCCTACATGTTGCCAGTCCACGTGACCATTTGTGCTTTTCAGTGACGGGGATGAGGGTGATGGAGAGAAACGATGTATAGCGCTCCACCTCTTCCTCCTATCCAGTGTTACTCATGTTGACAGGCACAGTGGCGCGTGCTCTTTTTATTTCTGCCAATGAGGACGCATGATTCATCGAGCAGTGCCTCAGTCAGGTGAAACGCATAAAAACCAAGCTCTTATCTCTGATAGCAAAATGACAGAATTTAGCCTGGTATTGTTTCAGTGAAAAACACAGTCCTGTTTCATTTTTAGTAGATGTGAAAAACCATTTTACAAACATGACTTTAACCCTTCTACATTCACTCCTATGAATAATTAATCAATAATTAATAATTAAGTTTTTGTTAGTTTTGAGTTCCCTTAAGTCATTAAAAGCACATTTAAAAAAAAAAACAATTTGAATGAATTTGGCTCAATCAGATGGCATCTATAAATGATAAAGGGTTAAAATGTGTTAGCTATAAAACAGAATAAGATATAACATCTGAGTCATGTATTGTATTTTCATGGTGACCAGTTCATGAGATGGACTTTTTACTTGGTGCCAATTATTCACAGTTGAAAATATGACTTATTTAGGCAGCTGCTTTATGAATTTGGATTGTCTTGATAGCTGCACTGTTAAACACCCTGCTTGCTTTTTTCAAACTGAATGGATAAAGAGTGGAGTACCTGAAGGCAAATTAGATGCTGAACAGTTTTTCACAAGTGTGTATTGTACTTTGGCCTTGAGATACATCTTCTATTCTTCAAAATAATAAAACATTTTTTCCCATATCATGCAACAAATTTAACATATCAAACAGTAAATGGATGATTTCATTTTAACTGATTTAATTTGTGGAAATTGGCTAAGACATTATTAGGAAGGTAAAATCAAAGAAGTGACTCATAATAGCAAAACATTTCATATCACTTTACTTAATACTACCAGAACTGAATCAAGCTCTCTGTGTGAGTTTAGAAAAAGCGAAGTCAAACAAAAATGCTACAGATTTTTAATTGCCAAATCAACGGACTCTTTCTGCGAATTTTAATTAAACTTCAGTATCGTACAAATTCGATCACGGTGAATACTTCAAGCCTTGATATAAAAAATAATAACATTTAAATGAGAAATGGCGTGGCATAATAAAAGAGCTCGTAACGATTGTCGGCAGTGAAAAGAATAAGCAGCGGTCTTTTTTCAGACATCAAAGCCCCATGTAGTAATGAGACGATGGCTTCCAGACCGTATAAATGGCTGCCATTCGTGACGTGGAACAAAGCCAGCCGATGCGCATGAAGGTGAATTTCATTTCTCCTAATTACGCGACAGAGTATAAGTAAAAATAAAAGTGTAATGCCTCGAAATGTTGAGGAATTGATGTGAAAAACACAAAAACCGTTAGCGCTCTGATTTAGCAGCCTGCAGCTGTGATTTTCAAACCTTCATACATTCGCTCACAAACAGGTGCCTTTCGTGTTAAAGGTTGTGAACGTGCACCACTTTAACCCTGGATCGGCGTCCTTGTGTGCACGCTGGGGGCACGCGGGGACACGCCGTGCTCGCTATGGTGGTGAAGGCGCGTGCGCGTGCCTTTGCGTGTTTATTCATTCCCCTTCCGGCTGCTCGCTCGTGGCACTTCCCTCCGTGGCCCAGATCGCTTCTGGAGAAGACCGCTGCTTGCACAGCTACACCTGGCTTTAGCAGATGGCTTTCACTTGCACTCCTCCTCTGATCCTGAGCAGACTGCAGATGGAGCGCCCCTCGCTCCTCACCGTTCCCGGGTCGCGTACAGCATTCCCAATCTGTCAGGAATTAGAGGGCCCTCTTTTGCACCTACTGCTGGGATGGCACGCTCACCCAATTGGACAACTTTATTAAAATGGGGTCCTCCAGTATTACTAAGGATGTTCGTATATACGCACACGCTCAGTATATTAGTAACGTTTTTATTAAAAAGACGGCTCAGTTATATGCGCAGTTTTCCGTATTTTCATGCTCTTTTTGCCAAACGTAAAGAACTGCTGCTTTATATTTACTTACTATCTTGGTATGGTTGGGCAAACACATAAGGTTTGTAGGTAAAAACATTGTTCACTGGCACACTTGTTTATGTTCTTTGTGGAAAAAAATCTGATTCCTGGACTCTTTTTCTTTGTCAACTGGTATAGTGTATAGTACACAAGTTAGTAGACATTAGTGTGTAGTTTCATTCTGCCTATCATGTCTAATGAATGGAAGTAGCACTGAATCATGTCTAATAATATGGATCATGTTTACATGGAAGTAGCACTGAATGACCTTACTCATGACATCATGGCTATTGGCTGTTCAGTTGCTGTAAGAACACTGCTAAGGTGTGGGTGACGCTTCCAATTTGCATGTGTTTGAAAAACGTTTACAGCTGTTCCTTGTCAAGCTTGTACTTTGTCATGTTTTGTATTAGAATAGGCAGAGATTAGCTAAATCTCCTGCATAATGATGCTGCTTTATAGTGGTGAAGTTCAGGAGAGCGCTGATCGACATGTACATTTTCATCTTGGAGACCGAACCACAGAATAATGTGTGTTTACTGCAACAAGGGAAGTCAGGAATTTCATTTGCTGTCAGTGAACCAGATTAAGCTAGTTGTACTTCATTGGGAGTATATGACTTTTAAATTCAGTTAATGCAGTTAGAATGAAAACAGAGTTCAATAAAATGTCATTTCAGAGATTTTAAGTATAAATTAATACAAAGCCAGGGTTTTAAAAAACTCCTTTTTTTCCAGCTATGAATTATATAAAATGTCATGTGCCTGTTTATCTGGACATATTTATATACCTCTGTATTATTTTATAATTAAATAAAATGGCTTGAAATCACTTTGCAAACGTCTGCAGGTTGTGTTATAAAAGAATGTTTGAGCTACAAAGGCTGATTACAAAAAAAGATTTAATCACCACAGCAGAGAAACGTTTGGTTAATTGTCTTGAAAGTCGATAATTTTATTGGAAGGAAACGCATAATTGAGGTTTGCACCATCCATGTTTTGTGGATTTTTGTAATTCTCACAGTGAACAGACATGAAACATACCGTGGTCGGATTTACATAACGGCTATCACAAGGTGTTACAGTACTGATATGACACAACTTAAATAACGCAGTCCCGCTTAATTAAATTCACTGTGTGTTAGGATATTACATTATACCTCTCAGCAAAAGTGCGCACTGTGAGGGAAATGACAATACTGTTAAATACTACACTTGTTTAATTAATCACAATGTCAGCCTTTTTCTGTCATAATCAGTTGAAAAATGGATTACTACAATCCGTCATATTTGCACACCAGCGGCATGTTCATTAGTGATTTAGCTTACTTGTGTTTGAAACCTGCAAAGGGTACGCGATGCAGTGCTGAATTCACCAGGTCAAAGGTCAGCCCGGTGACTTCCTGTGCGTGGCAATGGAAGGGCTGGCAGGGCCTGCAGGAGAAGGGGAGCTCTGAAGCCTACGCTGGACAAGATTACCACGTTCCTCGCCTTAACCCAGCTGGAGCCAAAGATATAACCAGCGGCAGAAAGGGTCAGTGAAAAGGCCGATAAATTATAGTAAGATGGGTTAGTGGAAATGGGTGAGGAGCAAGCGGAACATCCAGGAGACAGATTACAGGCACTTCCTGGCCTGTGTTAAGAAACCTTTGGGTCCCTTTCCTGGTGCTTAGCAAAGGTCGACAGGTGAATGAGAACGTATCTGTGGGAAGAATGTTAAGTACAATGTACCCTGGAACATCACGGCTCTTCCTCACGCATTTAGGTGGAGTAGCCTATGTGGAATCACCATCACCTTAGAAATATATAGACTGCCAGCAAAATCATCTGCAATTCAATTTCAGTGTCGATTTCTTCTTGTATATTGCCTTTTATTTCATACTTGCCTCAAACACCTAACAAGGAGGTTAAGCAATGTGCTATAGCATAGCTGTATGCTTAATGAATGATACAGGACACGGAACTTACCATTAACTGTGACGCATGCTCTTGTGTTTAAAGAAGCATAGATACAGGATGCAGAAAATTCCATTACCATAGTAAACTCAGCTCACAATGGCACAGCTTTTCGGTCTTTCTTTAACTCATAAATAAAACATGACACTGGTTCATGTAAAGCTGTCTGGTTACTGACTATATACAGCTTGATAATGGACTGTCACATTGTGGCTAACATTTCTAAATGAATGTAAATTTCAATCTGTGCCTTTCAACTTTGGATGTAATTTTTGATGACATCAACAAACTACCTCTGTAATTTAAGCATTTTTTGGACTTTGCATTCATCCTTCCTGTTTTCTTTTTTTTACATGTATCATGTGTAATATGCAGTTGGTGGGTCACTAAAATTCTGATGTTTTACAGGAGAGGCCAGGTTTCAAGTACCGGGCAATGCAGCTAGCTGTTGCAGCTATGGGCAAATAGTGTCACTGCCTTGTGGGCGGCTTGGGTAAGGTGTAGGATAGGGAATAAACCTTGCACAAGTGGAATCCCTAAGGTGTTTGGGTGTTCAGTTCAGCACCCTTCCAGCAGCTCCTGAAGCCAAATGTTGTTGTGTGTTATATCCCCCGCTGAGGCCCAGAGGAGGACTCATATGTTTCTGCCAGAGCTTGCACTCTGGAGAAATCACTTCGTCCGACGTTGACTCAGCCACCAGGAGCATCGGCATTGTCTCCTGAGAAGAGCTATATGTACAACAGCACCATATATCACAATGTAAACTACAGAGTGATTCCATGTGCTTCATTATGTTACAGGGAACTATTTGGCATAGCAAAGTGACTTGTGGAACTAATCTTGGGAATGCTTGCCTTAGGAAGTTCTACTACATGAACCTCAGCAAAAATTGTGACTGGCCTTGATTGTAATTATATTATTTAATAGATTTCCTAATGGCTTTTGTTAGTTATATGCTGAACAGTGAGGTACTGCTGAACAGTGAGGTACTGGGTTGAGGCGTCTGCCCTGGGGCACGGAATGGGCTTAAATTAGTCAAATTGCATGCCTTACTTCTCGTGCACTTCTTTTCTCTTCCATTGGGTAAAATTTCATGGTTTTTCTGTGTGGAGAATAATTCCAAGTCCTTGCTAATTATGGAGACGGACTCAACGGGTGTGTGCAGTGAGCCCGCAACCCTCTCCGTTTGGCTGGAATGTAGGTCGGGTGATTAATGTGAGTGCAGTGGTACTGCTGTAATAGCGTCTTCTAATGTCAGGTGTGTCCCAGCCTCTGAAAAAGCTGCTGTCCTTGTTTTCTGCCAAGGGCAGTGCAGGTGCGATAGCTCAGGAGCCCAGGGTTACTGAGGCTTGTGGAGCATCGTTAAATAGCGCAAGCTTCTGTGGCCCGACGCATCCATTTGATATTCTTGTTAAAATGGAATGGGTGACCAAGGGAAATGTATCGAGCAAACAGGGTGCTGCAGCTGCACTTAAACTCTTGCTTTCAAGCCCACAAAAATTATGTATATCTTCTTAATGGCTTGGTTTTTTTGTCTGAAGTCTAAAATTGGACAGGGTCACGCGTGCAGAAATGGACCAGACTTTTACTGAAATATCGTGTATCATCAGCTCAATCACACAAATGTCAAAACAATACTCTGAAGTGTTACTTGAGTCTTCCAGTATTCACCAGAGAAGAGTTCGTAAATGACATATTGCTCCTATATTTTAGTCATGCAAATGTGGCACATTAGTGGTTGGGTCATCTCAGATGACCTACAGCGGCTGTGTTTTGATCTGCCACCTTTTCTTTCAATTTTACGCTTCACTGCAAGTCGTATTTTTGTCTTTGGACAGGATGTGAAGTACTTGAACACGGTGCCTTCAAATTACCACCTGCGTGTTTGCTTTCTGGAGTGTTTTTAATGCCTCTCGCCAGTTAGCCGTGCCCCGTTGCCCGCTGCCCTCTCAGTTGCTTTCAGTGAGAGGTCGTTAGCAGTACCTCTCATAATTGCTGTGGAGCAAACTGCTGAGCAAGCGAAGTGTGGTGTCTTACTCCATTAATTCATTTAATTCCACCCACCGTATGGGTAGATAAATAAATATTCAAGTATCACAGGGTTCCGTTCGGGCTGGACAGAGGTTGTGGGATGGAACATGAGAACCACAGGCAGGAGGTCTGCGTTCAGGATATGCTTTTCAGCAGTGTTTCAGTTCAACCCAAAGGGAGCAGAATGTACCTTCTGACTCATAAAAATTATTGTGCTTATAAATGACGGCTCTTTAATACACACATTCCTATTTACAGCATTAAATATGGGCATTAGTTAACTGATGGCGGCTTATTGACCCTTGAGAAAGTAAGTATCACTTACTACCTTTGTAGTGATAAATGTGTATCTTGTCAATAGATGATGGTGTTCTCTCAAAGGTCCTAAAGGAACGTGCAAATGTGTTTTCTGTTATCCAGTTGACTTTCTTGTGGTTTCCAATTCAAACCTGAGCATGCCTTGCTTTAAGGTGGATTTGTACTTGTTCTGTGGCTGATGCATTCAACAAAAAACAAAAACGCTACGCAAAAGCCCCTTTGCCCGAAGATGCTTCCCTCTCTGTAAAATACAGAGGAGTGACGAGCAGATTAGAATCCCTTTACAGCTGGGGCTGCCTCTGAGGCTGTCTGCCTTGCACTTTTCAACGCCATTTGAACTCATGATAAATTAATTAGGAAAAGTCCCCTTGATCTGACTCAACTGACAGGGGTAGCCTGGACAGATCAAACGTAAGATATCTGAGCCGCGGAAGGAGCCGGAGCATATGAATGCACGTGTGTTAGAATTTCAGATGGCGTCCTGAGTTGAGCTGAGAGTAAGCTCCTCTCGGGTGAGGTGCGCCCACGTGTGCCTTCTCAGTGCAAATGGGAGAGAGAAGGGGGAAGCCGCGTTGCACCGGGTCCGTTTGGCAGCACGTCAAGTCGGCACCGAAGGCGGAATTAAACAATATAAATAAATTAAAAGGTCACGTTGAGTCATTTCAATAAAAGTTCATTACATTTTATTTGCTGCAGTCCCATCTCAGTAATTAGAATAACAAAGATCGGGTAATGAAATGACTCTAAACATTGTTGGAGGGGGGACAATCTTATGGCGGAGATGCAGACCTCTAGCATGGTTACAGGACTGGCAAGGATGAGACAAAGATAATTTTGAAAGCGATGTGTGTGTGTGTGTGCGCGCGCGCATGTTTATTAAAGGGAACTTTCATGTAAGCTATGACTTTGGCAAACATTAACTAAATGTATTTTTTATTAAGATTATCTAAGATTTGAAAAGATGGGTCATGTAAAGAGAGGTAGTGTACTTTTTACTTAAAGACAGGGCCTATGTCCTAAATGTCAGGCTAACAAAAAACCCATTCTGCTCTATAAAACCAACTGAAGCAATATAGAACTGTGTGTTATATTAGCATTTTATTAAAAAAATGTTTGAGTTTTATGTTGTTTTCAAGCCGTCTTTTCATCCATATTCAAGATGGATAACACCCATCTTAGAAACATGTACTTTTGCAGTGGAACATAAGGTCTAATCACACATGACTGAACTAACTATCTGGTAATGCAATCAAATTTCGATTTAGGTCAATATCTTTAAAACCTAAGAAATAGTCACATGGGCCATTTTTGCAAACTGGTGGAACATGCACACTAGTGAACTTAAAGAAGGGTGAAGTGCAGTGTCACTGGTGGAACATGCACACTAGTGAACTTAAAGGAATATGACATTTTGAAGGCATACATTATGAATGCACTTTAGCCTCTTTACAAAGAAAATTAAACCATGCTTTCTGTTAGGAGGTGTATGTTGGGATGATATGCTGAGTTTTGCATTATTTCTTCTGCATGTTTATGGTGAACAAAACCTGTCTTATGCAATTAAAATCTTTAAATTGTTCAGAGCTCAAACGTGGGGTAGGCCATGTGTCTCATGTTTCATGATGGCATCACAGGCAAAGCCAAAACAGTTTTTTTATGCTAATATTCTGCCTTAACCTAGTTTTGTCCCCCCAACACTGGACTTTGCCAATTTGCAGATGAAATCTCTAAGTAATATTCAAAAATAAAACCGACTTTATTGGTTTACAACCATGTTTCTATTTCGAGATCTGCAAGAAAAACTCGAGTAGTTCTGTTGTGTTCTTTTTCTGTGTGTTATTCTGATGTTTGTGTTGTATAACTGCTCAAAGAATGATTTTAACGTGCAGAGACTTGTCTCGAAACGCAAAACATGTAAAGAGAAAATGTGGTGCTGCTAGATGTGTATGTAAGAAATGCAAATTAGAACATCATGGTCCATCAGACTTTAGTGTTGTTTTACACTTTTTATTGCACAACTGTTCAATTTTCATAATTGTGCAAATGTTCCGTTTAGCTCCAAAAATTAGAACAGCTATTTCAGAATGTTGGTTTTGTGGTCAGCCAACCACCTCTTAATTTTGATATGTATTTGCAGTCATTGATTTGTTTAAAATTACATTTGCGAGCAAGTTCTAGTCTGCCTGCCAGGGGGAAATAGCCGTTTAAGTAAAATGTCATTCTACTTTGCTGGAGTTCATGATTCCATCCATCTTAATAAGATGCTTGGGACTCGTGGATGCCAAACTACTGTTCTCCCTAAAATAACACTGACCCAACTAGTGAATATCACAGTAGCACAGGGTTTGTTTCACTGATGATTCTCATTGTTTGGGCACTGCTTAACATGCATGTACATGTCCAGAATACTTTACATTGTGGCATCAGATTGCAGTACATGGCTCCAGGTTTCAACCCAATATGGTTCACTGACTGCTTTTACATTCCTCATGGAAGGCTTTATTTTTGGCAGTGCAAATCCATCTAAAGCTAGATGTCAGTGAATTGCGCTTCTATGTTATCTGAAAATGTGGTATTGTTTCGGAGATCCAGCTATGCCATAAAGGCTGTTTTCACGGAGGTGACACTGAAATGTGTCTGTTCAGACTGTCGACTGGCATCGCCAGCCTGTGCGTGGCCGCTGTTCCACAGGTCGTACAATTTACAATCATTGATATAACAGTGGGAAACTAGGTTTTTAAGCTTGTTTGTTATTTTTGCAGTGCCCTAACTTATATAGATCAATATTTTGTTTTGGTCTGTGTAGTGTACTCCATTCTGTGTTATGAATATGGTTGACTGCCTTTTTCCGTTTTTGAGAGAGCCAATGCGGTTGTTCTCTAAGCTTACATTGAACATCAAAACCCAACATGCACATTTCATTAGATTTTTTAAAGGTAGTACTTAAGTACATAAACATTAATGATTCATAAATTTTAAAAATGTAACACAGAGAAAAGAGTTTCTTTTTTTTCCCCCAAATGTTTATTTGCTTTTGCCAGAAATGCAGATCGCTGCCTCTTTTCGTTAGAGAAATGGAGAGTGTTCTGACAGACAGACAGCGAGAGAGGTACACCAAGGGAGGGTGTGTCACACTGTCGGTGTAATGTTTTTGGAACTGTTGTTACTGGCTGACAATTGTCTTCACACATTATTTTTATCACGCTCCTTACAGTTGTGAGGAGGGAAGACACAATGCATTTGAAAGAATGTCTTATCAGAATTAAAGTAATGTTTGCATCCTCAGAGTTCAGTGTATGAAACAGACAGTGTGGACTGCATACAGGCCTTTATTTTCGTCTAAGACATTATGTAAATTTTAATGCTAATAAAAACTAGGAAGGAAAAAATTTAAAAGTACTACAACAATTTTAATTCTCTGAAAATGTAGTTTTCAGTAAAAGAGAACAATAATGTTCTTTTTAATGCATATTAAAGTCCTTACTTGATAAAATGTAATATGTATATTACCCACTAGTGGATGGATGGTATTATTTTAAACATTAAATTCTGTCAGTCTTGTTTTTGTATAAATGGAATCAGTCCTGAATTGAGGTGTACGTGTAATCAGTTTTCATTCAGCTCTTTTTTGCAGCAGTAACTTTTGTTAATTGACATTTTCCCTGGAAGTAAGTGTGTGTATGTGTGTGTGTGTGTGTGTGTGTGTGTGTGTGTGTGTGTGTGATTGTTGTTTTAACAAAACAAACAGCTGACAGACACAATGCTGGCCAGACTCCGCTGTACTTCTCAGATACACACCACACTTCCTAACACTCCTGCAATTATGGCATCTTGGTGTTTGGTAGCATTTAGCCAGAATTAGTTTCTCATCACCTGCTAATTTGGAGCATAATTTCAAATGGTGCATCATGAAGTTAGAGTTAAGATTATGATTGTGTCTAAGTTTCCGACTTTGATTGGGAGAATGTAAAGGCCCTGTTGTCTTCTACGTTTCGAAGCCTCACTTGAAGGCAGTTACGTTCGTAAAGTCTTATTTGAAAGGTCGCTGATATGAGGTGTTAAACTGTAACTGAGATAGACAGTGCAATGGAAGAGCAGCTGAGAGCTAGAATACAAACTGCATAGGTTTGATGCCTATCTAAAATCCCAGTTTGTTGAATAAAATCAGGAAATGTGCATTTATGGAGATGTGTTCTGGAGAACTGGCCGCATCTCAGTTTGCAGGAAAGAGGCTGGCAGCTCAGCACTGCTTTAGACACGCACCGTTTGCGCACCAGAACGCTGTTTTTACATGAAATGGAAAGGTGCTGTCACTGAGGTGGAAAACGCCACAAACTGACATTCAGGGAGTATGGCTTCTGTGTAAGAAAATTTCATCAGTGATAATGTATTTAAGGGGCTTATTTAAGCATAGGAGACTCAGCATTTGGTTGAATATTCTGCCTGACTTTAATTCACAAGACTTCAACAACGTCATTTCTATAAGCAAAGGTTCTTTGTTAGGTTAAGGCAGTTTGCTCACCGTTCGTTGTTGGTGTTCAGTAAGGTTCAGCCATGTAAGGCTTCAGCTATATTTGGCTCTATGCACAATGATACTACTTTAAAACTTCTATTTAGTCTCTGTTAATTCACCTATTTCAACTTGAAAATACTACATATTCTTTCCATCACAAGGGCTATAAGATGTTATATTGTTACTATATCAATACAGCTGATTAAAGAACCAGTTAGAAGGAAACTGGTCATTTGGAAAGGTCTTTAAATAGAGACAGGAATGAATGAAAACATGCAGGTACAACAGAACGTCGCAATCTCGCCACCTATAAGATTCACAAAAAAATAAATAAATTATTAGAGGCCAGCTGGTCTTGTTTAGCTGTTATTTTTAGTGTGTTTATGTTGTGAGAACCATAGAAGCAAATAAATTCTCTTTTGTTTATCATAACTAATCCCGTAATGTAATAATTCGTGTTTATCTCTGTTGATCCTGCTTTAATGAAACTAGCCAAAACAAAAGTACTTCAGAAGAGGGGTTAGGCAAATTCTGAAGTGCTCAAATGACAGATACTGGGGCTGAGATGAGGACATCAGCCTACTTAATTACAGACTTATGCTGCTGCCAACATGACACCTGTGCCAATTAAAAGATCTTATTGCACATACCTTTTCTAAATTTTGCTCATACTAGGAACTAGTCTGGTTTGTAACAAAGCCTGACCCTAAATACATTCCTCTCATTTAGTTAAAGATGTAGTTTGTAAACCATTCTTGTTACCTGTATAACATTTTTTTGTCTTGTAATGCTGCCCAGAATTAGTGGTTGGAAAATTAATGAAGGAATGAATTAATGTCTTTATATTGAGGATTTCATTATATAATCTACAGTGATAATAATGTAATTCATAAGTGATCAAAACGTATGTAAAGACTTTTAAGATGTTCACACATTTTTCCAAACTGCCAGTCTAGTTTTCGTACATACAGGGACAAACTGGGACTCAAAAACATCCCTGGTGGGTGGAGAGAACATTTACAAAGGATGTGTCTTCTGAATATTGTTATCTGGAGAGGAGGGGGGGCATTTACAAACCATTTATGTTAAACATAACAGACACATGCTTTAAACCTATTCTGTATTTTATGGGAAGTACGTCTGACGGCTGTCCACATGCTTGTCCGGCCAGCTGTTCTGGCATTTAACAGAATGACCAGATTACCTGTCCTGCTATATGTACATATTAACTAGGTTTTGGTATTGAGAACCGGTTCCAAATTCCCAAAAATCAGGAATTTAAGAAGACATTTGAATTCCACAGATCAACTCCTATATGCTTGTTTTCAATTAACTATATGCACTGGTGAATTCAAAGGCGTAATGAGGGGGTGGCTGTAGCCAGCCCTGAGATTTCATTGGTCACCACAGTGCTCACTGGTGATTTAACCTTTTTTAACTTACTCCAACTCAACTACGAGGCATAATTCCCCTGCTATAAAAGTTTAGTGTACATTTTGAAGTCATTTCATGGAGATGTTTGAACAAAATAAGTAGGATTCAGTCATGTTCCTGCTAGTTTTTTTTTACGTTAATGTTTCTTTGAAGTGTATGAAAATGTTTTATTTTCCCTCAGCAATCCAAAGTTATATTTCACTGAGCAAGCTAAATTTTAATCATCAGCTTTGCATTGCAAGCTAGCTGCAAATTTTGATTAAGTGAAGGATTAGACTGTATATTTACATATAACAGTAACATACGGATTTGTGTTTATCATATAATCAACTTATTTATTCATGTTAAATAGCTTTTATCTGCAAGCCGTAGCACAGAAGAATTTAAAATTTACAAAGTCTTGGGCAGCTGAAATTCGCATACATACTACTGTTTTCGAACAGCATTTCCCACTTACACCAATGTGGAATGTTATTTGGTATGTTAGTACTCCAGTGTGGCTGCAGTTTTACTTTTTGAATTAGCTATTATTTGTATGCACTAAAAATAAACTAACGTTATAGAAGGCCTTGGATATATAGGGCTAATGTTCCTGCTTTGGTTTTGTTTAGTCAGTATGAAAAAAGACATAGTGTATCTTTATTTTAAAGAGAAGAAAAGATATGATAGATCAGTAATGCTTTTACCAGATCAAAAGATAGTTATTAATACAAACTGTACTATAACTTTTATAGTACAGCACAAACTTAAAGATAAGACTCGAGTTAACAGACAAATTAATAATAGACGTTGTCATCAGATTCTTTTACAGATGACATGATTTGTATTCAGGTTGAGGAAGATAATGGTGATGATTTGCAAATGAATACAGCTTCACTTGAACTCCATGGTATGCATTAATGAAGAGTTCTACTTTAATTATATAGGTCTAATATTTGATATAATGTTAAAATGTACAGTCCAGTTTTTGTCTTTTTTTTCTTTTGCATTAATTTGCTATTAGATATAATAATTTGTATTAACAGTTTTTACTAAATCACATCAATTTGTAAAAACAAAGGTAAATTTTATGTATAGCTATATATTCACTTTGCGTAATAGAGACACGGTCTTTTCCTGTGTTAGCTTAAAATACACAGTTGATACTCTGTATAAATTGAGATGGAGATTTTCCTCTGTTATAGGGAAACTGCTGTAAATTTAGAAAAATTCAGTTCCTTATCTGTAGGGTGCACTCTGCCATGGCCACCCCATACAAGCTGTGTGTCCCACCATGGCCACCCCATACAAGCTGTGTGTCCCACCATGGCCACCCCGGTTAAAATGTTCAGGATTTGCCACTGACTATATAAGTCACCTCTTAACAAAAACTGTTGTCTTGATTGTTGTAGACATGCACACACACACACACACACACACACACACACACACACACACACACACACACACACTTTTTACATTTTTACTTTTTACACCTGTGTTTTTGTGGATATATAGGTTGAAGAAATATTAAGATTTATTTTGGCTTGAAAGACCCAGTTTTTTACAAAATATGTAAATGACGTAACTGCTTCAGATAACCTTTGCTGTAGAAGCTGAACTTTCTATAGAGAATAAATGCAGGTTTTGCCATATTAAAATTGGAGCCGAGAATCGATAAGCAGAATGTTCATAAATACCAATTATTCATAGACTGTATGCTTGTGCAGAGTTGTGATCATTGGCGTACAGAAATCAGCCTTATATGGCAGAAGAGGATAAAAAGATAAATTGCTGAACAAGTTCAGCCATTTAACTGTAGTAGTAATCATTGATACAATCAATTTGATAGCAGAACATTCTCTTTACACAAATTGTACAAAAGTCATAGTAATCAAATGTTTTGATGTTAATGGTACATACTGTAACTTTTGTTCTGAATTTAAAGTTTTTTGTCACAAAATGACAGGAACACTGGGGCAGCAAAGGTCCAAAGGCAGAGTTTAAGTAGCACAACAATCCAAACAGTAGGACATAAACCCAAAAATTAAAGCGTGAATGCCAAACTAGCGCAATACAGGCTTAAAACAAGGACACAGGGAAATCACTGAGGAACACGGAGCTACAACCATCAAAGGAACATCATGAAAACCCACAAAACAAAGCCCAACACAAGCGCACACACACACCATATTGGTGAAACAAAGACTCTAATAAAGAGACAAATATTAAACAGAGAACAGGTGAAGACAAAGACGAATGAGGAAATGAGAGGGCGTGGCTGGACAGTAAGGACATCAAAGGAAGCTGTGACATGTTAAGTAAATGACAGGTGCTATTTTTACATTTATTTAGTTATTTCTAGCAAACGAGGGTGATTTGTCTAGTCCTGTGGTCACACTTCAGGAAGCCTCTGGAGCCAGGAGTGATGACCCATGCAACGCTGCAAAAGCAAGAACAAACAACAACAACAACAATTTTATTTATAAAGCGCCTTAAACCAGCCAGAGCTGACACAAAGTGCTGTACAACTAAAAACCAACCAAGAACAAACCATACTGCCATAATGGAAATAAAGAACAAGCTGGCTGATATTTGTACAGTACTGCATGAAACAAACCAATGCTTTCAAACCACCAATCTGCAAAAATTTTATTAATTTGTGTGTCCAACACCTTAAACAGCACACAACTATTGAGGTATTTCGGTTATCAAGACAAAATGTATTTTACCAACTGCATGACATCTAAAGAAAATGTGTCCTAAAAAATCTGGTTCATATGAATGTGCATTAGTATTCATGCTAGCCCATGAGTAATACTTCAAAATATGTCTGACCCACTTTGGGGTCCATGCAGAATACCTATGTTAACTTTTAACCACATAAACTCAGTGTGTATTTCACAAGCCTTAACAGGTCAATAAAGGTTGGCTGAATTAAGATGTGACTCCGTGGCCAGAGCCTATTGTCTGTGACTCTGTAACAAGACTGAAGACTGACACCCCATTGCACATCCGCTGTAATAGTAGTAGACATGACAAATGTTTGTGCTAAACATCTCACTGCAATGAGTTTAAATATTGTCATAAATGTTTTTAAAAACACATTAATATATTGACCTTGTTCATTTGTTGAAGTTAGATGTATTTGTGCATTTAATAACTATGTAATAGTACAATTTACATATTATAAAAATATTGTTTAGCATTGAACAATTAAAACGATCTAATAATATCACACGTTTAATATTGTATACTGAAATGTAAAAAAAATACATTTCTCTTAAATTTCAGCTCTAAATTTTTATACTTCTCAGCCCACAGGCAAATCTGAGCATCATAGTCTTCATCACAATCAACAGAAATCACCACACTGTTTTGATATTACAATATGGTAAATATATGCTTCTCTGTCTTATAAGTATTGTTTGTAATCAATCGTATGTGCCCACAGATCCACACAAGGCTGGTCTTTTGTGTTTGTTCTTCATTTAGCTCAGGAAGAGTATGGCTGTTGTTTCAATTTGCACTATCTCTCAGCGTCGGTTATAATTCCTACCCTTGCCTCTGACCTCACGGCTATGGGCAAAGAAACCAGACAAATTCATTTTGACTTCACTTGATCCCTTCTGGTTGTAATCCTGTTGATGGTCCATGTTGTTTTGCAGCAGGGATGTACTGTTCCTACATTAATCAGGTCCAGGGATTGTTAACTTGCTTAAACAGGGATTAAAGTCAGTGTACTGCTTTTCATACCGTGTTTTTTCGGGTGCTCAGAAAAGAACTATACACGTGTTAGTATTTCCTATTAACAATGTTTACACGTGTCCCAGTTTGCCTAAACATCACATTTTTCCCAGTTTGCCTCAACATCATTAATACTCTGCTTTCACTGTAATAATTTCTATTGTGTTGCAGCATCTGTGCTGTTCTGGACGGTTAATCTTATCAGAAGGGATTCGGACAAATCAACACTCCAGCCCAGAATTGTTTCAGTTATAGCAGCGGTATTTTATCTTTCTTTTTTTTTTTAATGAATGTTAATGCTGCCTGAGTTTGAGCTCTAGCCTGCTGGGTCAATTCTAATTCAATCGAGAAGTCCGAGACATTGTCCATAGATCAGCACTTATCGTTTCAGTCTATTCATTACAAATCTACGCTAGACTGTTGGCACAGGGAAACTGATTTGGGACCAGTGGATGGGGGGAACACTTGTAAGGTTAAATCTGAGGTATCTAAAGGCTCAGTCTTCCAGCTGTAGCAGACAATTGAGCACAGATCTTAAGCTAGCAACAGAACAAGTAACGATTATGGGACTTACCATGTACTGCTTTATTTTCTTTCCTGGTATTTTTCTGCTTCTGTTTGTTGTATTTAATCGTCACAGTCTGTACTCCTGAGCATTCTGCATGCCATTGGGCCGTCACCCATTCCCTGCTTCTGTCAGAAAAGGGATGAGGAACGAGCGCTTCGGTAAACTTCAGGCTGGATGTGCTCGAGGGCAAAGCTTTATTTTTCTCTATAACCTGCTATCATAGATGGGTCTGGAGGTCATCCTTTATCGGTTCTATTATTGCCAGTAATGTGCGCTCAGCATTTATAAACACTTTAAGACAACGTTCCGAATGTGGAGTCTAAAACCATTTTTAATTAGTGTATTTTAGTTATACAATGCATAGAAGGAGAATCACAAATAAGATTATTTTTTGTGCTTTTACCAAGTTAAAAAAAAGTCTTATATAAATTCTGTTTTTGGAGTTTCAACTTTAAAAATTATAGTGGAGAAGTTGTCCCAAACACTCATGTTGACATATTTGAAGAGTAATAAGTCAGGCTTCCTCGAGGCAGAAAACCAATTTGAGCTTTACCCATGAGCAATGTGTGCACATAATGAAGGAATTTAATCAGATGAAGAAAGTCAAAGAAATTATTTTAGATAAAAGCTGCTGTAAACAATACAAACTTCATAGATGTGTTTTATATACCTACAGTATGTATATCCAGTTATATACCAGAAGCACATGACTGCAAGCACCTTTCGATAGATGTGCATATACGCTGCATATACGCTGCACATACGCTGCATATACGCTGTATTGTATATAATTTCACTTGTGAGCAGCACATTGTTCATAACCTCTCCGTAGACACAAGCATTTACAATAACGTGGTTTTTGGACACATACAGTTGTCTTGGTAAACATGTGCAGATTAATTACTTTCTTACTCCAAGACCATGACTCAGTGGGGAGTTCAGCAAACTAGTCAACAATATTAATAATCGTTTAGCTTATATATGAAAGTTGTCAAAAGCCAAAGTGGAAGGTAGATATTTACAGGCAGATTTAGATTCAAACACACCCAGGATGGACAGTCTTTGGTGCAAAGAAAGATGTTAATTTCATTTTAGCATTTCCCTTCTGCAGCAAACGTTTCAGCTTTCTCTTTCAGATTTTACAAAGCTTAATTTAAGAAACTTAGTTACTCTAAGTGAAAATCTATTTTACAAAACATGAATGTATATCCTGTTTTGTCTGTATGCTCCTGATTTTCTTCAGACTCTTTCTGCCAGATCACCATCCAGACAGTCATTTTCACATGTGCCAGAAATCAGCAGCAATGACTATCAAACCTGGACAGTTACTTGGATTATTGCTTTTACATCTCTTAAATGTGATATATGGAAAACTGCTAATTAATTGAAAATGAAACCATAAGACATTAATGTAATCAAATTAGTTTAGAACTGTTGTGATTGTCAATAGAAACTGGCAGAGAGAAGTTCACAGTTAATTAAGGAAAATTTTTAGAATTAAAATGTTTGGCAGTTGGATGCTTCAGTACTGACTACTTGACTGAGTTTGATAAACACTGTAAAAATGCATTGTTAATATGCTTTTAAAATTTGGCAGAAAAAAGAAAAAAAAACTGAAGCAGTAAGACTTGATTGTGAAGCAGCTAAGAGATGGTGGTTCTTGCGGAGGGTGTATGGCAGGTCACACACTGACTGTGTCCCTCATCAGCTCATGTGTCTTGGCTGTTTCTGCTTGGGATTTCCCAAGCATGTTATACGTTCCTACCACTTCCTCACAACCCAGACACCAGCTGTATTTTTGACAGCATTGTTAAGACTTGGCTTTGCGACCTAATTGGATTAATTCATACCTTAATCTTTTTTTTTTCCCCTGTGCAAGCTTATTTTGTATAGTCACATTCATAATGGCCTCAGTATTTTTTGTAATATGGCCCAGATGCCCTGATCTATATTGTATCATGTCTTATTTAATTTTTTGTGTGTTTTATAGATGTGCGTATACCTCAATTTCTTGCAACTGCACCTTGCCACCAACCTCCATTTTATTCCTACCGACTTTCATTTCCCTTCTCTCCAGTGTGTACCTCCACCTCTCCAGGCTCATCTCAACCTGCTCCCAGCTCTCACTACAGATCGCAATGTCATCTGCGAACATTATAGTCTATGGAGACTCCTGTCTGACCTCGTCCGTCAACCTGTCCATCACCAATGCAAACACAAAAGGGCTAAGAGCTGATCTTTGATGCAGTCCCACCTCCAGCTTCAACCAGTTTGTCATTCTTACCACACACCTCACCACTGTCACACTGTCCTCACACATATCCTGCACCACCCTCACATGCTTCTGTGCTACTCCTGACTTCTTCATAGAATACCACAACTTCTCTCTCACACCCTGTCATACAGCTTTTGTAAAACCATTAATACACAGTGCAAAACTTCTGCGTACTTCTCCATCAACACAGGGATCTGTACTGCTCTTTTTTGGCATGAAGCCATATTTCTGATAACAGATCATCACCTCTCCTGTCAAACTAGCTTCCACTACTCTTTCCCATACCTTCGTGGTGTGGATGATCATGTTTGTGTCTTTGTAGCTGCTGCTGCTGCACTGCACATCTCCCTTATTCTTAGAAATTGCTATAAAAATGCTTCTTCTGTATTACTCAGTCAAGATTTTGTTAAACAACGTGATTAAAAGCTCCTCTGCCATCTCTCCCAAATATCTCTATGCCTACACTAGTATGTGATGGACCAACCTGCCTTTCTACTCATTCTCATCATACCTGTCCTCACTTCATCCTTACTAATCCTCTGTACTTCCTGATTCATTATCCCCACAATGTCCAACCTTTTCTGTCTCATTTATTAGCTCCTTAAAGTACTCCATCCTCCTTCTCAACACACTCTTCTCACCTGTCAGCACAATTACATCTGCATTCTTTATCACCCTAACCTGCAATGCATTCTTCCCAGCTCAGTCCCTCAGTCTGGCCATCAGTACAAGTCATTTTCTTTCTCCTTTGTGTCCAACATCTCATACGACTCACCGCACACCTTTTCCTTAGCCTTTGCCACCACTCTTTTTACCTTGCACTACATTGCCTTGTACTCCTTTCTTCATCTGTCTCACTATCCCAAATATTTTTTGCCTCCCTGTTTCTCCTCATCTTTTCCTGTACCTCCTCATTTCTCCACCAGGTCCCTTCCTCTTTACAGATGTCACGTAAAGTACATTCCTAACTGACTCACCAATTCTGCAGTTTCTGCCCTGTCATCCAGCACCTCTTCACCAGCACTCGTTGCCTGTCTCACCTCACACAAGTCTTCCTTATTCAGCTTCCACCATATGGTCCTTGGTTCAGTCGTCACTCTCTTCTTCTTTGCCTCCAAAGTCATCCTACACGGCACCATATGGTGCTGTCTACACCGTGCACTGCCACCACCTTACAGTCTTAAATTTCATTCAGGTTGCATCTCCTGCATAGGACAAAGTCCATTTGTGCACCTTCCTCTACTGTTATATGTCACCCTGTGCTCTTTCTTCCTAAAATATGTGCTCACCAGTACCATTTCCATTCTTTTTGCTAAATCTTACACCATCTACCCCTCCACATTTGTCTCCTTGATGCCATACCTACCCATCACCTGCTTATCACCTCTGTTCCCTTCACTAACATGCCCGCCGAAGTCCACTCCAGTCACCACTCTGAGTACACTCACCACCAGTACATTTAACTCACTCCAGAAATCTTTTCTCTCCTCCATTTCACACCCCACTTGTGGGGCACATCCACTGATGACATTTATCATCACTTCTTCAATTTCCATCTAAATTCTCTGCACTCTATCAGACACTCTCTTCACCTCCAATAAACTTAACTGTTTCTCTTCCCATCTACACCATGGTAGAACACTTTGAACCCACCTCTGATGCTCCTTGCCTTGCTCCCCTTCTACTTCGTCACAGTATATCCACCTTTCTCCTTTCTATCATGTCATCCAGCTCTTTCCTTTTACCAGTCGGTGCCAACATTCAAAGTTCTGACTGTCACCTCCACATTCTTATTCTTTTTCCTCTCACATTGTCTCTGAACATCTTCCCCTTCTTCTCCTCAGCCTACAGTACCATAGATTCCAGCAGTACTCTGCTGTCTAGCATGGAGCTCGACTGATTCAGTGTGGAAATTTGGTGTATGATCCGAATATTTGATTTGACGCAGATTTTATGCTGGACGCCTTCCTGATGCAACCCTCTCCTTTATCTGGGCTTGGGACTGACACTAAGCACACTGGCTTGTGCATCCCAAGTGGCTGGGTTGTTTTATAGATACACATATAATCTTCAGTTTTTATACCAATACCTGCCAAAGGTGTTCTGCACCCGCTCTGATTTAGCTTTAGATGATTTTAAAAGTTCCTGATTTTTAATGTTGGCCGGAGCCTGTTTCCTCCCTTGACCTTTCTCCAGCTTTTGTCTTCAGCAAACAATGCTTTTTTCCCCCAACCCTTAACTTGAGAGATAAGCCACAGAAGCAGCATTCATCCTGCCATCTTGCTTCCCACTCTTCTCTTTCGAGTGTAGATAAGGTTACCATTCCCAGGCGAGTTTTTGGCTTCAAGTACTTACATAGTCAATCATCAAATAGACGTCACCCTCTCTCCCTTTGTCCCCTCTTTTCACTCCTTAATTGGACTGCCAGCACAACAGGACCCAATTTGAACATGCTATGGATTCGAAGACTAATTTCAGATACCATCTTCCCTGCTGGTAAAATGATATGTTAGATGTCGAAAGTAGCACAGAAATTGCTGTACTTTTCAGAAAAAGTACAACTGCATATAAGATATTAATAAAAGTTCCTTCAGAGTTGTTCTGTTGTTACGCGCTGTGCGTGTTGAACTCAGGGTTAATTATCTTAAAATGAACAGTTGTTTTTCTGTTTGGTGTTTCACACCCACGTGGTTATGGGCGCACTTGAGGCTTTTACATTTGTTAAAAACAAAAACACTAATTAATGGCCAGATTTTTTTTTTTTGGTTGTGCTTTTAAAGTGCTTCAGTCATTAAGTGATTACCTAGAGCATCGTCACTTCTACAAAGATTATATTAAATTAAGTAATTAAGAGATTGAATAGAATTTAAAACCATAGAGGATGCTGTTTGCTCATGGTATAATGTAACCTTTAGTGGACTGCAGTTAAAACCGTACCGTTTAAGCATTTGTTTCACGTTCGAATAAAGGCAATAATGATACCAAAGGTAAAAAATAATGCTGCCAATTTCATATTTTAGTATTTTTAGAGCATTCAGATTTTTTTTTTTTTGAATTCCTGTAATTCCATAAAATCGCATGCTAGTTAATACTTCTAGAACAAATAAATGGGAAATTGGTGTCAAGCATAAATGGAACCATCTCAATATTTCAGAAGAGAGCACAGAACAAAAGCGAGATAAAATTGACTCGAATGCACACATATGGCATCACAGTTACATCTGTGACAGCACACAAGCACCCCTGTATTATATCACAGTTACGTCTGTGACAGCACACAAGCACCCCTGTATTATATCACAGTTACATCTGTGACAGCACACAAGCACCCCTGTATTATATCACAGTTACGTCTGTGACGGCACACAAGCACCCCTGTATTATATCACAGTTACGTCTGTGACAGCACACAAGCACCCCTGTATTATATCACAGTTA
>JABJVR010000041.1:695157-715140 GCA_025773905.1 Chitala chitala | reverse complement strand
TATATATATAAGTATGTCACTGATTTTTTGTTTCAAATGTTCATTAACAGCACCTAACAGGACTTACTGACTGAAATTAGGTATTCTGCACATACTTCCAAACAGCACAGAGAAAGAGTATGTGATATTAATTTAGAGATAATTCAGTTACAGTAATTAATTTCAGCTTTTCACAAACTAGGGAAGAAGCAGAAAAAAAAAAAACCTTGCTAGGCATCCAGTGAAACTGCTAACAGCACACGCAGTGTTATGTGCCATGGAAGACCATCGTCTGTTGACTGGACACTTGTGAAGTTAAAATGTGTCGCAGTTTGTTTACCCCACACTGCCTCTCCGAAGGTGAAATCAGGTTTTTATCATCAGTTATCCCAGGGTATGATATGGCAGCTTCTGCTCCCCTTTAACCTTTCATCTTCACATTTAGCTGCTTTCCATCAGCACTGTAGGAGGACAACAGCAGAAATGCGGGTATTATACACTGCCAGTCAAACGTTTGGACACACTTTGTCAGAGAGAAAGTTTTCTACCTTTTTGAATAACAGTGAAGGCATTAAAGCTATAAAAAAAAAACAGTGTGGAATTACACAGTGAGCAATGAAAGCATTTTTAAAAATATAATTAAAAAAATTATTTTTGATTATGTAAAATAGATACCTCTTGCTGTGATTGCAGCTTTGCAAATGCTTTGCCTTCTCTGAACTAGCTTCATTATATATTCACTTGGGATATTTTGCAGCTTCCTGAAAGTGGTCACACGTACTGAGCACTCTGTGCTCCAGTTCAAAAAGGCATTTAATTAGGTGTGTTCAAATTTTTTGACTGGTAGTGTATGTGTTCAGGCAAATACTCTGGCAAGCTGAATACTGCTGGAAAGAATAAAAATTAAATGAACAACATTCATTCACCTAATATCTTTGGTGCTGAACCTTTGGACACTTTTCCACCGCTCTATATACCAAACATTTGGGACCACAAAGTTGGTACTTACCTTTTTCCACTGCCCTTCAGTGCAGTACCAGAACCAGCACTGAAATGCCAAACCAGCTGTGGTTGGTATTTAGGTACTGAGGGGTGGTGCTTGCAACCTTGTTCAGTGCTGATTGGTTATGCAAATATAGGCATCGCAAACTCAGACTAAAACCATCTTGACAAAGCATAGTTACAAAAGTCTGAAAAAAATAATGGAATAAAAAGAAACGTTAATAAAAATAATTGATATGTGGGCAAATTAATAAACACAAGTTTTACTTGTCATCTAGTTGAAGTATAATTAATAATGTAATATTGACAGTGCTTGTATACTGTAGTATAGACTTAAGAAAGATAGTAGAGGCATAATGTTTTTATATTAGAGCTGTTTGTGATTTATATCATTAACACCACAGGTGTTTGTAATCCTATTCAGTTAAAGAAAAGAGAATTAAAGCGATAAATCTTGATCAGTGTGTTTTAAGAGTAGGAATAACAGACATGTTTCCAATTACTTATCTTTATGTTGCAGTTTTACAAAGTAACTTCCATTAAAGTCAACAACAGCCTGCATTTTGTCTCTGCCCGTACATAAACACAATAATATAATACATATCCATTCATTTTCCATGCAGTGTACCCTGTCCAGGGTCACAGAGGCTTCCTGGTAGCTTAGAGTACAAGGCAGGGGATATCCTTGATGGAGTGCCAAACCATGGCAGGACATAATCGTATGGTGTACACTACAGGAAATTTGCAAATACTAGTTAGCCTGTAAGAGATATCTTTAGACTGTGGGAGGACACTAGAGTACCTGCAGGAAACCCATGAAACCTCAGCACAAGTAGAACACATGAACTCCAAGCAGACAGCGTGGAGGCAGGATTCAAACCCCCAACCCTGGAGGTACAAGGCAACATTTTTAATCACTGGCCACCATGTTGTACTAAATATCCAACAGCTAAAAAATGAAAGCATCACTATAATTTCGTATAAAGAGAAATGTGCCTTTCAATTCTAGCAAAAAAACTAATTAACAAACAAAAACTTGATGCTTCACGAGTCTTGCATCGCAGATCTTGAGAATTTTGCTGGTTAACTGTAAACAGGGAACTCCCATGCATTGCTTCAGAGTGTATAAATGACCCATTTTTCATAGAAAGGTTTACTGAGATCCCTAAAAAATCCAAAAGTGTTAAGATAAAAAGCACATTTTCTGTCAGGAACAATGAGAGAATATGTCTGCTTTTCATGCATACATGAAAGAATTTGTGTGATTTAAGTGCATTTATGACATCAAGGGTCAAGAAAACAATTAAACCAGTAAAAGTGCTGCCTTTACAGTACAGTTTAACAAAGTAATAAAAAATGATATGGTTTGAAATGGGCAAGAATTAATTATTTACTCTGTTCGTTCTGTCTTAACTTGTAAGATTTAAAGTTTAATGAGAAAAAATACTACAGACTACATCTGTTTCAGGGTAAAATAATGTCTCTAACATTAAAGACACACACACAAACTAGTATTTAAATATAAATACTCATTACACAGTAAAAATGTAAAAGCGTCTATATAGTTTCTTAATATTTTCAAAAAGAAATATACTGTTTTTAATTGTTTATATTTCAGTTTTGTGCTTTGTTTTGCTTTGCTTTGTCTGTGTTTTCCAAGGGTCAGGAAATTGCAATCTTTACTATGTTTTCATTAAGTATTTTTTATAATTAGGTCACTTGTTGCTGAGAAATTCTCCCTTTCACACACACACACGCACGCATGCACGCACACACACATTACAGCATGCCAGCTGCAGAAACTTGCTGTGCAGTCAAAATGCAAAGATGCTTATGTTAGTACATACAACAGAAGAATGTTTTCCTTTGAAAACAGGTGCAATTTATGACTGCAAGAAAAAGTCAAAGTTCACTAATATATTAAACCATAACATTTGCTTCATGCATTATCGGTTATGTTCATGTGATTTATATATTTATTCATTACTCATGAGTCAGATTAGTGCATTTTAACTGTGAGTCACTTTTAGATATTATTTTTCAGTATCAGATAATGGTAATGGTGGTTTGATAGTCTGAAGTTACAGGCTGAAACCAAAAAGGGTTTTAGGAAAAGAATAAAGGAGGTTGGCACAAAAGGCTGACACAATAAAAGCTTTTTGTCCATAGTACAATAGCAAGAGGTCACTCAACCTATAAATGACTGCAGTAAAAGAAGAACTGTGAGATGACAAGGTAACAGTAATCACATTGGATAGAAGTTTACTTAAACGGATAAAAGTAAATGGCTGAAGATTATTACACAGACAGATATTAGTACATAAGTACTAGGGATGTAGAACAGCATTTAGATAATCTTGAAATGATTGTCTCTAAAAGCTGGTGGTATTTTCTTGAGTGGAATAAATGTACTGTTTAAGGCCTCTGATTGTACATGTTAGAAATCGTTACATAGTGTGCATGGACAATGGTTTGGTTTGTGTAATGCCAGTGCAAATAGGTAGGACAGAATCAGTTCACATCAGTTAGTGTGCAGCTACAGACAGGGATGCTGGTGCTGCTCTCTTTGAGAGATAATGCAGATGAAAGATACAGTTTAGAAATCTTTAGAAAAAGTGATGTATTGAGCACGCATTCTTTGGAAGACGCATATGCAGGTCTTGAATTAATTATCCAGACATCAGAATCCCCATCCCGTCCTCACTTTAGGGTTGAGAGTTTATAAGGTTCTGTACTTAACTTCATTATTTCTGAAGGTACATGCACGGCAGTTAGGCTATTTACACTTTCCTGGAAAAATGAAGTGATATTTGCCAATCTTCTGTGCGGCAGGCAATTTATGAAGTGCAATCACCGGAGTACCACAGCACTCAAGAGTGTTTTGTACTTCTTAGTTTGTGTAAAAAAATCTTATTGCATTATTAGTGTGATTGCATTAGCAAAATTAAATTATATGACACATTAATGTCAGCAAATATTTGCAAATGCATGAAGATAAAGTAACACAGTGGGTAGAAGATGGTCAAGTGAAATTCAGTCATAAAAAATACTGGAGCAAGGGAAAGATGTGATATAAAATACACACTTACAGAAAACACTGTGACTGGGAAAATGTTTATATGTCAAAGTGCCTCCTTTTCTAAGGCACACAGAATTAATGAGTGCCGTTTTAATTATGTAGGACTATCTGAGAAGGTCATTTTGTTGCCGTACATATGCAACAGCTCATGTAAAAAATTATACCAAAACACTGTAGTGAGGCAATGGTGCATACTTTTTTGTATTTTTCCTAGAAAGATACAACTGTAGGTGCTGTATGAAGTATAGAAACCAGTAAGGGATACACAGTAACGATTGTTAAATAATAAATTATAGTTAATGAATAAAAGCGAAAAGAGACATGTGAAAAAAAACTACACTGCAAAAAAAAATCATGAAAAAATCATAAAAGTTAATACTAGCAAACAATTTCAGTAAATTAGTTCTTAATTAAAAACCCAAAATACAGGATTATTATCAAGACTACACACACAACACACATGCATAAAAATAGGATATTGTTCTTTATGTAGTTTACTTTTGATATGATTAGTAATAACTAGACAGACCTTCAGCAATGTGTCAGTGATGTATCAAGTATTAATGTTAATAGAATGATTTTCTATGGCTTTTACAGTATTAATTAAAAGGAAGTAGTTTCTAAGAAATTTTTTTGTTTTTTACTAATAAAATGTTGTCTGTCACACAAATGCTTAACTTGTGCTATACTGATTACATTAGCAACAGGAAGCTTAAATAGAACAGTGGGCCCAGAACAGAGCCATGTGGAACTCCACAGGATGTCTGAACTTTTCTGATGCATGGTCTCCTAGAGTTGCTTTATCCAGCCTGTTTGTTAGCTAGAAACCCATTTAAGCAGTCATAGAGAGGCCTACTTATTTCCAAAGACGCTTTATAAAAATACCGTTATATGATGTGTGAAAAGCTTCAGTCACATCAAGTGAAAAAACTGAAACATTACTTCCATCAGCCCATAGAGATAATTTACAACAACTGATGTTTTTATAGTGTCAATTAGCATGAAAAGCTAGTGGAAATTTCTATAATGTAATTCATAATTTGTAATGCTTATTTTAATATGTGAAGAAACGTGTTCCCTCAATTTTTTCTTAATGGCAGCTGAGAAGCAGACCTAAAGACAGTGTGGCACATTTGCTCTTTGTAAATAAGGCTGCACAAGTCACTGATTTGTAAGGAACATTTTACATTTAACATCTACCATAATGTTACATCCAAAACACATTATTTATTTTCTTAGAAAGTGAAATATATGTGGAATCTGCAGAAAACACGTCTTAAATCGTTGTTATCTCCAATGATCTCCAATGATTCACTGAGAAAATGCTGTCACCTTTCTAATATAGTCATCTTTAGCTCAACTTTAAATGACACAACACATGCTTCTGACTCTTCACCATTACACGATGACCAATACTCTTCTTTCCTGCACCATCTTTTGAGCTGATTAATTTGTCTGTTATTTCATGAGCTCTTCAGTTTAATAGATCTTTAAGTGGGCCCATCAGTATAAACTCATTTGTTGAAACTTTTCACAGTGTGACAGAAATCGAATGGTTTCACACGAATCCCTCCCCTGCTACTGTATTTAAAGCACTCTTTCTGGTTTGGTTTTTAAATTCCTTGATGGTGTTCTTTCTTTCCTTGTTTACACTAAGTGTTTGATCTGATATGACAGCATCACTTACTGCTCTCACAGTGTGGTTTAAGACTGCAGTGATTATCAAATCAACACTATGACCTCTTTGTTGAATTGAACCAGATATGTGACACATAGATTCACTGCAGTGCAACAGATTAACTAGTGGATAGGCTTTGTATTAAGGCTACTGTAAATTTCTTAACTGAAACCAGTCATAAGGAATTTACAAAAGTAGGGAGATTTAACTGATTAACAACACAAAACACTAGTCTGACAGTCAGAGGGTGGGTGGGAATACAACATCCTTAGTGGGTTACAGTTCAGTTAGTGAAGTGTTAGTGCTAAAGAACATGAGGAAACAGTTTGTTTGAAATGCCATCAGTCATGGTTTTATTTTCAAAGATTTAGTTTGCTTACTTACAGTTTGAGTGCCTGTGGGGATTAAGTTATCAAATTCTCACGTTCTATTTTAGGCAGACTTACGAATTTGATTCATAGGTTCAGCCAGGAAAGGTGACCATACCTGAATATACTAGTATGAAATTCAGTCTATTCATGCTGGTAGGTGTCAAAGACTTATCTCATACATATTTAGAGCAAACAACTAAAGCTAAAATCTTAGATGTGGAATACTCTATAATATTTTCCCATGATTGTATATCCACAGTAAGTGGTAGACAAATAGTCACTCAGTCAGTCATCTTCTATACTGCTTCATCCTGTTTAGGGTCACAGGAAGCCTGGAGCCCATTATAGGAGACATAGGGTGTTGGGCAGGCGACACCCAGGGCGGAGTGCCAACCCATCACAGGGCACACACACACACACACACACTCTATGGGCAATTTGGACACACCAATCAATCTAGCCAGCATGTCTTTGGACTGTGGGAAGAAACTGTAGAAAACCTACCAAGCACAGAGAGAACATGCAAACTCCACGCACACAGACCCAAGGCAGGAATCAAACTCCAGGCCTGGAGGTGCGAGTGCTAACCACCACGCCACCGTGCGTCCTTGTGGACAAATAGCATATACCATATTTCCGTTAATATATATATATTTTATATATAACAAAACAACAGCATAAAGTGAAGGACTTTATAAATTTTTGCAAATTGACTAGTGTGTTTTAAATTTGTACTTACCATTAAAACACATAAAATTTAAATTTCCAAAAAAATTATTCTTACATATAGGTAGAGCAGTTTTTGAACAAGGGGTATGCATTTTTCCCCCATATTAGACACAGTATCATATAAATATACTTTTTAAATTGCTGATGTTAATTGGTTTGTTTTAAATGCTTCTTATATTACTACTGTGTCTAATCTAGCAGAGCCTAATACCGAAATAAACACGAGCATTATACAGCCATGTTCTCTGGATTACATTCGCTTGACACAGGATATTTTTGTAATTTCCCTTATTGACATTAACATAATAAATTTAGATTTTTGAGATGAAAAATAACTTTGTCTGTGTACTGTTACTGAATAGAAGGTATGTATAATGCCTCATTTTTTCTCATAGTGGTGAACACCTTACAAATTTTGTGAGGGATATGAAAACTTATGAGCCACACAGTACATATTTTATATTAGCAGTCTTGAAATCACGACTGTACATATACCTTTTTAGGTGGATAATACAGTAAATTAAAAATAGTTTTGTTGTAAACATATAATTTGACTACTCACAGTTACCCTAGTGGAAGAAATGTGAAAATTGAATGTGAAATTTTGACATTCCTTTGACAATTCTCTACCCTTGTAGAAAAAGTGCAGACGTCTTTCTCATTCGTGATAATTTGTGCTTTCAGATGTAATTTTATTCATGACACTAACAAGTAATTATTTGTGTTATTGTCAGTGTTATGTATTTATAATTTAAACCATTGTAAACTAGTAATAATTTTCTTGCACACTATACTAACAGATTAAATCTTTATGAAGCATATCAAACACTTTAATAAAAACAACAACACTCCAGTAATGTACAGTTTTATTTATTTAATTCCTTTGTGTTGTTTAGAGGAGTGAAATAGCAGATCACCTATTTTAAACAATACAGAAATAAGGATCATTTTAAGAACATCTGTTTGAGCAACAGTGAAAATGCTTTTGTTGAGAACTATTGCAGAGCAAATGTTATTACCATGAACATGTTATGTGAAAAACAACAAATGAGAAGCAATTACAATTTCAAATTCTCACCAACAATTCACAGGTAAAATCTATGGATTTACAACCCAAAAAGGTAAAGATAATTTTGTTGCCCAGTATTTTCAGCTACGGTGTACAAATCTTCAATTTGTAACGCCGTTTTATGATTGATATGATATGACAAATACAAAACATTTCAAACTGAAAATCAAAAACTAGAAACAAGGGTAAAATTATACCATAGAGACTTGGAAAAAAAAGTCTGTGAATGAAATTAGTGTTAAAAATGTATTGAAGAAAGGACAGCATTCATGAGCAAACAAAATACAAGTCACAACCAGGTTTATTTAGCCATATACTGAATGTTTACAAATATTATATGGAACAATAATGCTTCACAAGTAGAAACAAGCTTCAAGCTTTTTTTAACCCATGTTTCAGACAAAGATAACAGAAAAAACTAAACTGAGGTTATTAAAATAGGTATTAGTTGTACAAGGTAAGTAATGAAAACAATATCACAAAATCTCTTTGCTAATCTAAAAGTTGACAAATGACTAATAATACAAATGTTGTATACAAAAAGTTAAAATCCTGCCATATATTTTCAGAAGCAAGTTGTCATCTGCAGATGTGGAGAGTGAAAAAATTAGCTTTGCAATACATTTAGAAATGTTTCTGTAATGCAAAAATACTGAGTATTAAAAGAAATGCTAATTTACAAACGTTACACAGGATTAGCAAGTAAAATAAAGGTAGACATAAATCAATAAGGAAGGCAGCCTTCATAAAAGACATCGAACATTAGCGAAGCCCGTCTTTCTTGAAACTCTTTTAGGTTCTCATAAACCAATTACAGTTATGTCAATGCATAAGAAATATGACTGTTTCATTTCTGGTTAATTTGCCATAATTTTAATGATATACTGAACATTCTCTTTAGCCAGTTTTTCTTTTCTTAAATTCTTTGAAGCATAGTTTAAGCTTGTGAGCAAATACAGTTTTATAAATATATGTCAGTTACAGTCAGTTGTAGTGAGTTGCTTGTTTGTTACTCAGTGTAACCATGGTCATGACCATCACTGCAGACATAAAAAAATTATATTTTTTCTAAAATTCTAAAAAAAATAATAATAATAATAATAATTCTAAAAAAAGGCAGATTATGTTCAAATAAAGCAATGCATTCTTGTTTTTTAAAATACTTAAGACAGTTATGTCCTTCGCCTGCTCTGGGCTGCCCAGCTCCCCTGTGTAGGATAAGTGATATGGGCAATGGATGTTCCTGGTATTGTAGTATGGACAATTGATGTTCCTGACATTTAAATATTTTTTAATTAATATAATAGGCTGTTTGGTATGATAAACATGAAAATAAGATGGTGGTTGAAGCTAATGCTTGTTGGAGCTCTTGATTCAGCATTGCAAATTTAGTTTATCTGAATGTGGGTGCTTTGCTTTAGTCAGTCATCTTTTATGCTACTTCTCCTGTAAAGGGTCACAGGGAAGCCTGGAGCCCATCCCAGAACACATAGGTTGCAGGGCAGGGGACACCCAGGGCGGGGCGCCAACCCATCGCAGGGCACATGCACTACAGGCAATTTGGAAACCCCAATTAACCTAACCCACATGGCTTTGGACTGTGGGAGGAAACCAGAGAACACCCACCAAGCACAGGGAGAACCTACAAACTCCACACACCCAGACCCAAGGTGGGAATCAAACCCCAAGCCTGGAGGTACAGGGTGTCATCACAAGCCACTACACCACTATGCTGCCCTGCTTTGCTTTAGTTCAATTAAAAAATTAATTTAAAAGTTTTTTGCTTAAAATCAACCCATCAGACTGTTTTAATTATTACTAGATTAATCTGGGTCGGTTTAACCTGACTCAGTTTACTCATATTTATCTAATAGTACCACATCATTGACATTCAAGTCATTTATGCGGAACCAGTTGAAGAATCAATTTGAAGTTAGTCCAGCTAATATTTTTGAGTTGAGGAATCGAACCAGAATTTTGATTCGCAGTAGACAAAACTAAGCATACCAGCATTATGCAACAGAATATATTGGAGTTAACAATACAAAGCAGAAGTCCAGATAAACACAGCACCGCACAAATCAGTACACATAATTACTACACGTGGACATTTGTCGTAAGACTTTGTCGGTAGTATTGGCTGGAAGAAAGAAATGAGTGGGCAATGGAACACTGGCACATCAGTGGGTCTGGTGTGACAGGATGAACCTTGGGACTCAGAGGAGTGTGTCCACAAAGCCTTTAGTCCTGCATTTATTAACTGCAGCACAGCCCAAACAGTGCATCAGAAAATCATCCCACACTGGAGGAAGCTAACGCCCTCAACACATATCGCCACCAGAGGTTTTTGAGCCCCTGTCTGGCTGTTGATCTGCTAGAAAAACACACACACACACACACACACACACACACACACACACATTAAAGAACCTACCACCGAGTTTGAACTCACAGCTTCAATCCTGCTCTGGTTCAGCCTTGGCCATTGTAGCACACCCCCCTCCATGCCATGCCCAAGGCAGACGTTGCATAGCTGTATATGAATATTTTATAAATCCTTCTGCAGCAATCCAGTGAAAGTGTAACAGTTCACTGGTTATTCAACCTGCCCTGAGTTTCCTTATTTTCCAGTCTGGGTCAGATCACACTCCTCCCACATCTATCATAGCTCTTTCATGTTTCTTATTGATCCATACAGACAGAATGAGTATTTTAACACTACATGGGGATTTTAAACATTAAAAAAAGTCAACGCTATACCAGCAGGGTGTTAATATAAAATCTACTTTCTTTACCCACTCTTAGAAATGTGTGTGGACACTTGCACATGTAATGTCTCACCTTGGCAAACATTAGTGTATTTAAAAAATTGGATGGTTTTACATTTTCCTTTTAATATTTTGTGTGTGTGTGTGTGTGTGTGTGTGTTTTTCTTCAATAAAACATCACAGCATATTAATTATTCATAGGAAATCAATTTACAGTAAGCAAGTCAAGACACAGGTTTAATATTTTGTGTACTGACTGTTGTAATTCTACAATGGAAACTGAAAAGCAGACCACTTTTAAAATAGTTTCAATTCCCAGGATTAGCAAACTTTTAAAATATTTAATTTTCTATTTTAAAATCTATATGTTCACTATTTTATAGCACAAATAACCCCCTTATTTTTAAATACAGGAATTTAGAAAATGTAATTACAGTTGTGGAGATCATTAACATGTTTTAATTAGACATATAAGAGTACAGTAGAATTTTTACAGAAGTTTTTTTCCACTTCAGATAATATGCATTATTGAACATTATTACGTTCAGTTCTGTTCTTATAATAACCATGGTTCAGACATAACTATACAACTATAAATGCATGTTTGTATTTGTGTTTTAAGAACCTGCTATTTGTTGCCATTGTGCTAAATTGTATTGCAGAGCACGCATAACTAGACAACCATTTCTGGCCTTCTCAGTGATGAAGTTTAAAAACATAACCCCCCCCCAACCGCCAGATAGATGCACGGGAAAATAAATAAATAAATAAATAAATAATTAAATAACATTGCTACCTCTGAAAGTAACCACCAGAGGAAACAAAATTAAGCTTCATTAAATGTAAAGAAAAACTGAATTGTAGTAAAGCGCTGAGGTCCTCATCCTTCTGTGTTTGCCTAGGCGTGCCGCTGGAGCACAGAGCTGCTGCTGTCGCCGCGCGTTTAAGCGAGCCGCACGCGTTGGCAGAAAAGCCCCATCGAGCGCCTAGCTAATAACTGCGGCAGAAATGTCAGCTCAGGTTAGACGCCACGGCAGTCTGCGGGGATTGCGAGCGGAATATAAATTGCCGTATTGTGCTGTAATCAACATTAATTTGACATCCGAAAAATAGAAGGCAATTGTAAGTTTCGCTTCTGTAGTTAATTTTGCTAAGCTCTATTGTTTTCTCCTTTTTCCTTCTTAACTATAAAATACTAGATGAAGAAACATGTTCAATACCAAAAACATTTTTTTTCTTCAAATCACTGGGTGCTGTAAGCAAGACTAATTGGAATAAAAACCAAAGTTAGGAGGAAAATAGACTCAGCTCTTATACTTCCAGATTCCTAACCTAGCACTTATTTCCATTTAAATGCAAAACACCAAGAATGCTTATTTTTAGTATCTTAACCATGCAACAGGTATTGTTGTGGAGGACACAGCTGATTCAAATGCACCTGCTATGCGGGCATGTTCATGTACTAGCATGGTTACCCAGTGTGACATTCCAGCTGCACATAGTTCATGCATTAAAATCAGAGGTCATTGTTGCAAATGCCAGACCATAAAGCGCTTCTATCTCACTTTCCTTTATCAATGAGGATGTATAGTAAAGTTTTCCCACTTTTCCTACTGATTTTCTTGCCAGTTTATTTTAATATTTAAATATCATTGCTGGAAAGGCTTGCATTTTGCATTTTTTTAATGTATATGATATATATTTATTTCACTGAGCACACATTTAATGTATTTTGTTTACATGTAGCTGTAGCCAGAGGTTTAGTTAAATCAATTTAATTAGTAAGAAGTCCAGACGTTTTTTGCATAAGGTAACACAGTATTAATTTATGAACATTCTTTTTTTTTGGACAATGTCATTATTTGAGCTGTATTATTAGATTTATTGTACTTTATTAATCCCAGAGGGCAATTGCTTCTCTACATTCAACCTATCACTTGAGGGGAGCAGTGGGCTGCCAGCCACATGCAGTGCCCAGGGAACTAACACTGAGTGTCTTACTTAAGGACACACCTGGCTGTGCTGGGATTTAATCCAGGAGACTTCTATATCCCAGCCTGACATTCTACCCATTGAGCCACCAGGCTGTGCTTATTTTTATTTTTTAAAGTTAATTAATATTATGAAGTCTTTAAATACTTTTATTAATTTTTAAATAACTAAAAGATGAAAACACAAACCTTTTCATTAAAATGATGAGGTTGAAACTAGCTATGATTGTGTTCTTACATTTCATAATACTCTGTCTTATTTTAATAGTTTATGAATAACTGTATTTTTGTAGCATGTAAAAAATATATGAATTAATGAGCATTCGGAATAATGGGCTAATAATTACCTCCATTACTTTCAGGCTCTGGTGCAGCTGTCTGTCTGCCTTCTTTCATTTTAATTATGATCTGAACCACACATGTGCTCGCCCAGCAAACAAGGAACATTCCCAGGACGCTCACTAATGTTCGCAGAACATTCTGGACGTTCTTGAATGTTCTGGGAATGTTCCCTGTTTTCTGGGTGGCTTCCAGTCAAAAAAGTTATGATGGCTAAGACTTTATGATGAAGGTCTCCTTTTGTGCAGTACAAAATAACTAAAGATGTACACAGCTTGCAAAGCAAACTGAACATTACATACAGTAATTATGCATGGTCTAGTTATTTTCACAGTGTATCAGGTTTTTATCTGCCATCACCACAAAACAGTGAAATCTGTTAACAATAAATACACAAGTTGTAAAATTTAACAGTAAACGCTTCACTATAAAAAATCAATCCGTAGTGATCCAAACCAGCAACGCTAATAAAATGTATTAACTTGAAGGGAGATCCTAAAGTCACTGCCTGGGAACCCCATTAACTACAGAAGTGGGATATGTGTGTCTTATTTTACATAGGCCTTTTATCTGATAATCCAGCATATGATCCTGAGCACGGTTCTTTCTTAAATCTTTTTAAATCAATTTGCACTTTGCAGTGCAAATTTAGCATGTACAGAGTTAATATTTGAGCTGTAACAAGTGAAGAGATGGCTTCAATGAGAAAACACAAAGGATTAAATTTTTGTATTTCACATGCGCTGTAAATTGTGGAGAATCAGTATACGTTATCTATAGATATCTTCTGTGTCCCACAGCATTAAAAAAGATAAATAAATTAGTCATTTTATAATGGCAAAGAAATTAAGTGCTCATGATGAATTGTGTGAAAAACAAAAGTCTGTAAATACTATATTGCGTAAGAAAAATAAATTTGGGGAATTAATTAGAACAAAATCTGAATGGTTTCCATCTGCTTGTTCATTAGAACTGGACAAATTATGTTTTAGACAGGTTAAAATAATTGAAATTACATAATCATGTACATTTTCTTTCATTACTGAAGGCTAAAAAATAACAAGCCAATTTGATGAAGTGTACGACAGTTTAAAAATGTTTTCCTGAATAAATTATAGTTTTTCTGTGTTTAAACTCACGCTTCTGACCAATAGTCTACAATTAACCAGTGTCATAGTTCATACGTGAAATATGTGTAAGGGACATGCATGACGAAAGGAGAGTGTCTCGTTTGTCACTCATCAGTATCAAGATGTCATGAGGGCATTGAGGTCATTAATCTATGTAGACAGGAACTGAATCTTGATAATGCAGATATTGAAGACTCCGGTTCCCATGGAGATCCTGCCAGGCATCCCCAGCTGTCTCCTGAACCATACACCTGGGACCCAAAACATATGAACAGTAAATAAATATATTAAAGGTAGCGTTTAAAACATTACAATAAATGAGGTGACAAACTTTAGCCAGACATGACATTTAGAAGCTGATTATAGCAATTGACATTTGTAATTATCAGGTTTTATTGCAGGGGCCACCTGTGGAATTTACTGACTGAATCTATGGTTGCTGCAGAGTAAAAAATAAATAACAGAAAATCCTGAAAGTTTCCAACAATTGCAAAATCTTGTTGCTGTGTATTCCTCTTCTGCTAATCCTGGAAGAATGGTAAATCACATGGGTCTTGAATGGGATCTAAATTATTACAATACTTGTGCAGCACAGCCTACTACATGTGTGTAGTCTGTGTATTTTCCTTGTATTATGTTTCCTTCTACATCTCAAAAGATGCAGTTCATCAGTACAGATTATTATAAATTCACCACAAATTGTCTGAGCCCAGGCCACCCCATGAAGTCTGTATAGCTGTATTACTTGTTATAATGACATCATTACCCAATGCACAGCATTGCATTATGTCAATTAGAATATATAACTACATTGTTTTAATGGTGCAATGGCAATTTCATACTTCTAGGGCAATTTATATAAATTGAAGTTTTCGGTAAACGCAATGTCTGGTGTTGCTCAGGATATCAGTCATGTAGTGGTTATGTAGGCTTTATATAAGTCTGACCTGTAGTGAGCCTTAAAAGCTCAGTATGCACACAGTAAAGAAATATAAAACGTGGCAGACTGCTGCTAACCCAAAGACTGCCATTTCAACTCCCCAGAGAGTTCTGCCATTGTATCCTTGAGCAAGGCACTTAATGTGAATTGTTTTGTTAAAATATACAGCTGTACAAATGGGCAAAATTACAAGTGTCTTTCGATGAAAGTGTCCGCTAATCAACTTGGAAGTGCCAGTTTCCTCCTGGCCGTAACCTCCACCTCCCTCACTTCATGTGAGTGTGACATAGCTGCCTCTTCTCTTGATAACAAGAGCATCTAAGAGGGTCCTGTTGCGTAGGTAGAAGAGGAACAGGGAGGGGAGACGGAGGGAGCAACAGGGTTTTTCAAAGGTGTCTGCACAACACTTTACAATGAGTATGGAACAAGCAACATCGCAGAATAACAAATAAAATCTGACCAGTGAAACATAGACACATTGGTTTAGCAGGCTGCGTACATAAATGTCTGACAAATAAAAACCCACTTAACCTTTTTGTTTTTGGTGTGACACATGGCACATAGTGTTCTGGCCACCAGCAAAGTGAAGTTTCCAGCTCTCGGGTTTGAAAACCAGATTTAGTGTAATAACAGATGTTCAAGTTTGATTCTGTTAACTGCTTGTTTGATGCTCATGTAAGTCCCTCAGTACCATAGCGATGATCTGTAGGCTGAAAAGCTCCCACATTTAGGGACAGCTGGCTCCTTGTTCCCCAGTGAGGCACTGGGCACTTAAAAAGCCAGAATGTGTGTCCTTACATGGCTAGCACAATACATTTTATAAAAAGATTCCAAATAAACAAGTAAGATTAAGATAGATGCATGTTCTGAGCATGGACATGAGTCAAATACATGAATGCAACAGAACTGTCTGCCTAGAAAAAGCTTCATTGCCTTTCAGTTGTGCCTCCAGCCAGACAGGATTACATTCAGTAACTGCACTGACAATGATAATGGAAATGTTTTTAAAATTTGTTTATTATATGGTAGATAATAAAATAAGCGATTATGTTTATGTGTGATGCACACACACACCAACACACAGACTGTAGACCTATTAGAACACAACCCAATACAGGATGGAACTGCTTATAACAGTCAAAGGTTAAACTCCAGTTCCACCTCATTCTTTTTCATGATCTTCAAATTTAATAGGCCTGCAATTTTCTGCGGTGCATTTTCCACTTTGGTTAAAAGTTGTTTTTTCATGTGCTTCATGGGGCCATTAGCACATTTTTTGTCATTAACATGATGTCTGAACAGAAACACCTTCATGCTGAGCCCTGCCTCTAACAACATCCCTCCTCTTTCTATTTTTAAGTATCAGTTGAGCTGGAAGGCATTTGAGGTGTCACCAGGCTGAGCTCAGAGTGTCACTAAAGCTAATGGTTTCAGTCACAGATAAAGATTTCTAACATAACCAAACACATTGGTAACTTCATTCCCATAAATTGTATCAAGCACACACAAAAAAAGAAAACAAGACTTCTTTGCAGTAGGAACTTCAATTTTCAAATTGAATTTGTCACATACGTAACCAAGGCGACATGGCTGTGTGGTCGTTAACACCATTCCCGCGCACCTCCAGGCATCCACCTTGGGTCTGTGTGTGTGGAGTTTGCATGTTCTCCCCATGCTTGGTAGGTTTTCTGTGGGTTCTCTGGTTTCCTCCCACGGTCCAAAGACATTCAGGTTAGGTTGATTGGCATTTACAAATTTCCCATAGTGTGTTTGTGTGTGCACATGTGCCCTGTGGTGGGTTGGCACCCAGCCTAGGGTGTCCCCTGCCCTGCACCCTGTGCTTTCTGGGATGGGCTCCAGGCTTCCCTCAACCCTGAATTCAGTAAGGCAGTAAAGTGAATGGATGGATGGATGGTCATGTATACCCATACATGGTATGACATACAGTGAAATGCTTACACAACTGTAACCTAGGAAAGAATTACAATTACACACAAATATATATTCTTTTTCTGTCATTGAAAAAATGTGGTGTAGAATATAATATGCAGCATTTGAAACCGGGAGTATAAAGTGATCAAGGTTATTGCTGCAGACTCCTTACTGATGAAAGCAGAAACTCAAACAGAATAACTGAAACACAAGGGTGACCTGGGACCTGGGTGTTGTCTAGGTGATTAGTCCCTTTTGAGGATAGATTCTCCATTACCATCACTACAATAAGGCACAGCTACAGGAGACAGGTCACAACAATTTCATACAAACAAGCCTTTAATGCCACTTTTTCTTTGGATGTTTCAGTCATCTAGTCATCTTAACAATTTTTTGACTACTGTATTAGGCAAATACCATACCACTGAGTAATTTACAAATATGGTCAATTAATATAAAAAAAAATTGCCTTTATTTTTAAAGGCTGGAATGCCTTAATGCTTTGGCAATAACAAGCCCTCGAAAAGTTTATAAATACACAGTATTGGATAATTGGGTCCGTCTTTAACATTAATTAAGCTTTTCTTGTATAGTAGATATATGTATCGTGATAGCCTACAATTAACGTTTATTAATTTAGCAGATGACTTTGTCCAAAGCATCTTACAAATGATATAAACATTTTACATCAATATTTGTTCTCTACATGTAACCCATGCCCTGGGGAGCAGTGGGCAGTCATTGTTCAGCACCTGGGCGGCTAACACAGAGTATCTTGCTCAGGAGCACACCTGGTGGCTGGGGTTGGATTTAAACAGATTGGCTTCAGCCTTCCTAGCCGATGTTCTACCTATTGAGCCATCGGCCACCAGTTAATGTACCTTAAAGCCTTAAAACCTGCCTTCTTCTGATGGCTGAAGTGTTTTTCTTTTCCCTCTTGTCAGCTACTTTATAATGGGGTAGATCAGCAGAGAGATATGTTATATACCTGTAATAATGTGCTACATTCTTCATGTCATACTCCAGATACGTTTTATTGTAAGAAAAGAAGGGTTTTGCATTTTCCTTGCATGTCTTTTCCAGCTCTGCCGCTGTGCTCCTGCTGCTGACTCACTTTTTGGAGCTGCAGAAAAGTTAAGAACCGCATTAGCTGAGCGTAATGATGTCTGTCCTTGTTTCACTATCCGCATGTCGCTCGGTAGACATCTTTCAACAGCCTCCATGCTCTTCCTGTTGTTCATACTTAGATACGTGACTTAGAACCTGTGGTGGGCTCAAAACAAAAATAGAGGTGTTGTCTTTGAAACCTGTCTCCATCTTAACATGCCTGTCTAAAAGTAGCTGTAAAGTCTCATGAAAAACCGCTAATCGTGGTGAAAAAGGTGGATCAAGTTATCTGAGAAGGGGACGTGCTTTTAAAAGGACAGAGTGTAAAAGATAAATATATACCATCACATTTGGGATTTCGAAGGAAGTCTATGGAATTTACCGTATTTTGACAAATTTCCGTATCGATCTTGAGGATCCTTTAGTGTTTCCCACAAAAGTAAGACAATGTGGGATTTGCATGTGTGCACCCGTATTTATTTAGCATCATTATTATTTTTTTTGGCACGTTTTCATTCTCAACAGTGCCCACCGCGCTTGTTTGTGTGCATCTCATGTGTGTTTACGCTACTGTTGCTATGCCTGACGTGGCCTGTCTGAGAGTTTGTCTGTTTATTGGCTCGTAACGTTGCTACTCTGCACAGACCGCCTGTCTACGAGTTGTCTGCTCTCCTGTGTCGAGAAATGCAGCTTACATGCCTGTTGTGTGTGAGCTTTTGCCAGCAAAGCTGGACGCCTCGATAAAGACGCCTTTAAAAGGTAATAGTTAGGCCGTTGCTTCTGGGTGAATACACACTCATCGCTGGGTCTTTCATCAACAGAAACCGATGGGAGAATAACCCCTTTTTTCCCCTGACTTGGCTGTCGACAGCGTCTCTCATTCATTATTTGTTGCATGCAGTACTTCATGGCTTACACGTGATTGTGTGGATAAAAGCTCAAATTTTAAAGCGCTCTGTAAAAGATAATTATGGGTGGTTGTATCTATTGAATTATACTTGTGGTTCATTTCCTCCCCCAACAAAGTCAAGGACTTTGTTTTATCAAATTTTAATGCCAACCTCAGGCGCATGAAGAGCTCACACTTGGATATAACTTTTTAAATTTTATTAGCTTTTAATAATTTTAGTACTTAATCATGCTTTAGAATTTATTGTTTTGACTTAAAGTCCTATTAATTAAGTTGTTGTATAAGTACCAAAGTCTCCTGGTATATAAATAGTGTATATATAGATATAATGTTTACAACTAAGGGAAGATAGCAGTATTACAGAGTACAGCTGGATCCACAACACCTCCAGTGTTGTGACTTACTACACCATGTAATTAATATATATTCAAATGCATCCAGTCATGATCTCATGAAGAAAAAAAAAGAAAAAGCCAGCCCACAAACGTGACTGCAATTTCAAGATGCTGAACTGCGCACCCAAGGCTCTGGATTTAGGACTTATTGTCATGACAGTGTTCTTCTCCTTGGAGTCTGGCAAATCCTGCTAATGTCCCATTCAGAAATGACTTCCTCCCACCCCAATCCCTATTTATGCACCTCAAAGTGTGCAATTTCCGTTGCCTTTTTCTGTCTCCCTTTTTCTCAGCCAGCCTTAATCCTATTAGAAAGAAGAATCTGGGTTAGGAACACGTTTGTATGTCTGGCATAACGGGTAGTTAGGTCTCAGTTGGTTCTTGTTTTATCTTTTTGCACTTGTTTCTTTGCCTGGAGGGGATGCTGTCTTCTTACTCCCAAGCAAAGTTACTAAACTGGGAAATGTAGATGAGGGAGCAGTTTCTGGAGGGTGTGTGTGTGTGTGTGTGTGTGTGTGTGTGTGTGTGTGTGTGTGTGTGTGTGTGTGTGAGAGAGAGAGAGTC
>JABJVR010000041.1:663012-695057 GCA_025773905.1 Chitala chitala | reverse complement strand
CCCCCCCCCCCCCCCCCCCCCCCCCCCCCCCCCCCCCCCCCCCCCCCCCCCCCCCCCCCCCCCGCGCCCCCCCCCCCGGCGGGCGGGGGGGGGTGGAGGGGGCGTCGGCAACAGAGGAGGAGGGAGAAGAAAGGGAGAAAGCAGCTCTTTGACAAGAAAACCCTTTTAGCAGAAAAACCAGAATCATCCTTGACTTAACCTTGTAGCCTTCTTTCTCCTGTGCGAGACCACGCCCTCTTGCATCCATGCGATCATTAAACCCATTAGGATTGCGATCGTCTTTATAAAATGAGCATGGTGTTTGTTACACACTGATTTCACGGAGCCTTTTAAATTTGTTTTTGACAAGCCAGGCTGATGTTTAATTACCCAGTTTGACCATCCTGCAGAAGCCTATTAGGATTCATCAATGAAATTGCCAGTTAATGCATTGTGCTCTGCGGGGACTGTGACTTTGAGACAAGGCTACGTAGATGCAGTGAATCTTCTGTAATAAATGTTTAGTGTCATTTCAAACCGGCTTACCGATTTTTAATAGGTCAGATGGTCAGCGTTACCTTTGTGAGCCTTTCAGTATAAAACAAGCACTATTTAATCCTGCTGAGGGGACCCAAGGCAACAGCTGTTAACACCACTGAATTTGTGCCCTGTGGCTACACATATATGCTGCTGTCAGAGCGGTGCCTTTGTCCCAGCCCGTGACGTTCCCACTCAGTCCCTTGAGTCTCTGCTGGTTTTTCCAAGTCCGTGCCTGCATTACACACGGACTCACAAGTGTACACAGCAAAACTGGCCATGATAATTAAAGACTGAGAGTGTTTATATGGGTCTACACTAGTCGGTCTGGACCCAGATTAACACTCCCAGTGTTAAATTGACGCTGCCAACTTTGCTCTGTACCCCAACGCTTGGCAACTGCTGCGCTCACTCCCATGGATGGTATAGCGGGCGTCACATGGCGGCACTTGGCGAGAACGGCTGTGTGTTAGTGGGGTGGAGGGGGGTTTGGTCTCCCGTTGTGGCCCCATGCTGCAGGGCGCGGCATCACGGCGTGATGACGGAGTCGCAGTCCCGGTGGGCTGCTGGGCGCCCGTGGGCATCGCACAGCCGTGGAGCGCCACAAGCCCCGTCTGCCGCAGAGCGCCCAGCTTCGTTCTCATTCGCCACACGCCGCCTTCGCTCTTGTTGATCGATTTGAAATCCAATAAAAGCGATGACAGTAATTAATCAGCCTGTCAGCTGCGTCGGCTTTCTGACTGCTTTTTTTCTTACATGGTGTTCAGTTGATGAAGTGATGCGTGAGGAGGAAAGGGAGAAGTTTTCTCTCGTTTATGGCTGACGGCTGGGTGGTCTTTCATCCCTCCTTTTTAAGGCATTTTCAGGAGTTTTGTTAATCTCTGTAACAATTACCAGCTGTGATTAAAAATCAAAGCAAAAAAAGAAGTTTGCCTCATATTACTTAATTGCAATATAATTATATGATGAATAACTAACTCGTTAATAAAGAATGCATACTTCTTTTCTATTACCAGTATGCTTTGGTGTGCTTGCACATTTTCAGGAAATAAAAGGTATGTTGTATTTAGATGATTCTCTTTATTTGCTGTGTGCTCTGTGTCATGTATATGATGCTAGCGTTGATGTAGCCATGCAGCATGTTTTGCAATTTATGCAAAGAAGATTATGCTGGTTAAACAGAAGTTATTTTGCAGTTACATACACAAAATGGTGAGTGGCAAATGTCTGATTCTTCTGTGGTAATTAACTGTTTTAATCTATTGATTATTCATCATTAAATGGTTAGTCCTTTGCTTTTTTAACAACACTAAGTTATCACATTAAAAAATCAGTGTAATTTGGTTACATAAGAAACAGATATGCCGCTTAATGTCAGATAGTACCTATTATTCTATGAGTATATGTACATGCAAACAGCAAGCTTCAAAATGATAGCAAAAAGTCTAAGCACAGCTTCTGAAAAAGACAAAATAGGATAGTTACTAAAATGTTCAGAAAGACTATTTCATTTGATATAAAATAAGTCAAGAAGTTGGTTTAGGTATTTTCTGTCTGTTACAAATCTAATTCGCTTCTTTCCCTTTTGAAACAATATTTAATACTTTCAAATAAAACGGATAAATCGGTGAGGATCCAGTGAAGAGGAATGGGCCTGTCTGGTGTTCTCCTGGCACCTGAACCTGGCAGTCTGGCTATACCTTTGTAAATGTATGTACATGGAAATCCATGCAGAAGCGCAGTGCAGGCCATTGGCTAGCCTGTGGGTCAGACACCATCAGGTATGACCAGAGGTGGGGGAGGGGGGGTAAACACCTCTCAGCCTGGTTAATGGCTCTCATGCTCCACAGCCCACCCCCATAAAACAAAAAAAAAGAAGACGTAGATATTGGCCAGCGTGGGTGATGCACAGTTGGCTGCACCTAATGTTTTCCCAGACATGGCCTGCGAGACGCGCTCAGCCTTAAAAGAAAACACCCCGCTGCTCAAAGATGAATGACATGAAGCGCAAGGCCCTGGCATTGTGGTGCCCACCTGTCACTCAGTTAACCTATCCTCTGTGCCATCGCTGCGGGCGCGGAGGGGCAGATGCACTGCCGGTAATGCCTTATTGCAAGGAAGAGTGATTTCTCGGTTATCCTCTCCAATCAGAGCATGCAGACGGTGCAGGTGGGAGTGGGGGGGGGGCGTGCCTCTTGCCTTTTTCCCTGCAGACACACAAACGCTCAGCTACAGCACCTTGACAACAGGGCCTTACAAGCTCTGTACAAGCTCTCTTGTGATTCTTCCTTTGACTACAACGCTGTACGCAGAGGATATACATAATTTACAGATAGGCATTTATGAACAAATCTGATCTTGGCTGTTAATACAGTCTTCTTATTTGTACTGCCTGGGTTAAAATCAATATACAGTATATATGCTGGTATTGTGCTGTCATTATATAATATCTGATGCCACCAAGTTGTAAAAATATTGCTGAAAAATTTTAATTTTGAGTTGTAAGCTTTAAGTTTTGCATTTAATAATGCTGGCCAGGGTTGCAAGTTATAGATTATAGATAATAAATTCATACAGCAGAAATGCATAAAATATGCAGAGGACATATTTTGCACAGATATGTGCACCGCGATAGAGACCAAACTGACAAACAGATGTTTGTAATTGTAAGTTTCAAACTGGAAGTTACTCAATGAAGTTAACCCTCTTTCTCTGTGTAACTGGTGTAGCTCACACTGGTTTGGGACTTAGTCCTGTCAGTGTTCAATCAAAAAAAATGTATACCTTTAATTTGAAATGGTGACATATAACGTGTTGTATCTGACGCAGACAGGGGTGCTGCTGGAGATTTTGGGCCCCATGAAAGATTTTCATGTTATAGTTTAATTTTTGTGGGCCCCTGTCAGTCACGTGTCCTTGGTGGCATCCTAGATTTCCACCCTTCTGTGGTGCAGCTGGGCTCAAATAATGTCTTGGGTGGTGTCAGATCCAAACCCCTTTCTACCTTTTTTGATTTATAAAATAACAAGAAAAAAACATGTTGCACTCTGCAGTGTATATATATATCTTCCATAAGAAACATAGCAGAATGTTACCTGAACATTGTTAAAACATCGAATCCTTTAGCCTTATAGCAATGGAGGGGAAACATTGTGTTCTGTTCTCAGAACATTAGCTTGTCGTCTGGTGCTACCCCATCTTTGGCTGACAGTGGAAGGCCCAGGGCTGACAGTGATGAAAACCGGAAGAGCGCTGGCTGATAACAATGGAGAGGCGGGGTCTTAAGGTGCAGATAAATCGGGGCTATCTTGCTATGCCGTGCCACGGATATGCTTTATGCTGGCACAAGTGGAGAGAGGGGGAGAGAGAGCACAGATGGGTTAATAAATCAGATGTGGGCCTTGCTGTCTGGGTGGGTGTCCCACCAGCTGTTCTCCAAGGATCAACAGCCCCGGCTCCCGCTGACGCTGGGCCCACGGCTGAGGCCAGGCACAGAAATTATATCACCAGAGACAAAGAGAAAATATATTCCTCACAACAGGTCTTTATAGGGGCCTGTAGTGCCCTCCAAGTGGTACTGGTTGGTACGATTTAAAGCTACCATGTCATTTAATGATACCATGTCATATTTTTTATCAGTGTTCAAAATAAGATGCTGATAAAAATACAAATAAAAATGTTTCTGTACAAATAACAATAGTGAATTTTTATGACATGATACATAGGCTTTATAAGGCGAGTTCCCCTTTTCACAGATCTGCAAAAGGGTTGACTATGGGCAGATTTTCAAGTTGCCAAAGCTGCACAGGGGCTGTAGAGGCAATTAGAAACCCATAATGTGGCTGTTATCCTGAGCCTTGCAGACAGAAAGAAGGGATAACTGGCACTGGAAGTGGTCGTGTGCTTTTCTTTTATTGTGTGCTGTCAGACCGTCAGCCACAAAACGTCCATCAAAGAGAAATCAGAATGTAAATACATACAATATAGTTTTAATACATGCCATTAAATGGTATGCTTATATTGTTTATTGAACAATACATGATAACAAATGATAACTCAGTAATTTAAATTTCATTATGCACATACCACTTAAGAACTGCTAAAGGGAGCTTTGAATTTAGTTGTCTGGTCTGCACTTCTTATTTTTTTTTTGTTTGTTTTTTAACAGCAATTAAGCCAGTGTGTAGTATTGGCTCCCATGGCATCTCATATTAATTTTGTAGCCAAATAGATTTTTACTCATGGTTTAATTATTGCCAGATAACAATGTAGAATGAACAGCTTTGTGTGAAATTCCCTGTCAGCATATAACCTTCTGACCCGCTCTTAACCTGTGTGTCTCCTGTGACTGTGCTTTACCAACAGTGGGATCAGTCTGTCATTTACTCAGTATGTTCTTAGACATTGGGTTTGAATATTCATATTTTTGATTGCTGTTCAGAGTGATTTCAGCTGGCTTTTAACCTCCAAAACCTAACATATTTTCCTTGGCAGAGAAATTAGTCACATGAAGAAGACTGAAAACACAATTATGTTGGCTTGTGGTCTTATGTGAATAGCACTGATACTCAGTAATGAAGAAAATTTAATCAGTGTATGCATATCTCACAAATGTCTTGAAAATGGAGCATTCTAAGGCAGAATAATGATTATTCAAAGACGCACAAGATGCACATGAGCGAGTGACTCATTGAAATATCCATTAGTTGACTTGTACTGACATTTTCTGTATGTCACAATTTTTACGTTTTAAAATAATCTTAAAAACATAGGTTTCTTTATTAAGATGTGCGTTTAAAAACCGTCACTGTAGTCAGGCAAGACAAAGAACAACAAAAGGAATCCCACTCCATGAAAACTGAATACTTTTTAAATCTGGGTAACAAAGATTCTTAATTCTTTTGCAGCCTCCACTCACCCACCAAAGGGTCTGCCTGTATTGTTTCTGTGATTCTTTCCTTTCAGTGACACATCCTTATCTTACAGTTTTTCTATTCATAGCATTCCTCTCATTGTTCTCTTTGTTCTGGGAAGGTTTCATCCCACTCCTCAAAGTGATTTCTCATAGCTGTCCTTTGATTCTCGTGTTCTTGCTGTTGGTTTTTAATCCATTTGGCAAGCAGTGGAGCTCCCGTTGACGGTGTTATTACATATATTTTTTTTGCGTCTTCCCACTGGTATTAATTAGTTTGCGTATTTAATTACAGAGTCCACACTTCTGGATGTGCATGCAACCTCTTTTTCTGATTAGTTTCATGTCATCGTGTCATTTTGGTATGTAGATGTATGGGGAAAAGCCGTCAAGTTACCTTCTTGTTTTTATTTTGTTTGTTTTCACATATGTACACATTTTGTAATTAAACTGATAAAATTTTTAAATTTAATCTCAGTGAAATGTGTTGTGTGAGTAACGGGGCTTAAAATTTGATGTGGTCAGGCAGCAGACCGTGAAAAGAACGACTTTTCCTCATAAAGCCTTTGTATTCAGAGGAGTTATTATTTTATTAACGTTTCATTATTCGTGTTTTCCAAAGAGAGCAAAAACCATCAAGACCTGCAATCTTCAACACAGAATCCTGACAGTTGTGTTTGACAGTGATGGGCGCATAAATGATGGAGATGATTACATTAACAATTCAAGTTCCCATCATGCCCTTCACTAAAATGCAAAGAAGATTTCAGGTGAAACTGGAAAAAGGAGTCAGACTTTACCTTTTTTTGTTGCTTTACCCTAAATATGTTAAACACTCACTATTTTTACACTGCACATTTGATACAATGTACCCTTACTGGTTCACAGGGAAAAAGATGTTGTATACATACTGTATATTGTAACGTTCCAGGGAACGAAGGCACGGAGGCAAGGGTAGAGTCTAATGTGCGAAGGGTTTTATACAAGGAACAGGGCACTGGTACATAGAATTCAGGAAACAAGGTAAATCACAGGTATCATACATGGCCAACAGATCTATAACTAACACAATGGTTACTGACATCTAACAACTGGCAACACATTGAAACAAAGGGGGAACTTAAATAGGGACCTAAATGAGACACCACTGGCAACTACTAATGCACTTAACATGGAACACGGGGATACGTTGGGAAGGAACCATGACACCAAGTGGACATAGGGAACATGACAAGACAGCAAGGAACAGTCGAAGGGACCATAGCAGACTGGGCGTGACATATATAAGACGTGGCACACAGATGTTTATGTACCTGTCACGATTCAGAGAAATGGACGCACAGAGGCAGATGGCTGAGTCTATGCGTGTAAGGGGTTTATTACTACAAACAGGGTTCAGGTACAGGTTAAAGAACATAGACTGTACAAGGCCAAGGATACACAAAAACCAAAGAGGGCCACTTCAGGTGCTGGACATGACAATACCTGACTGTTATCATTCATGTTCCAAGCAGCAGGACTGTTTAAAGAACTTAAAAGTTTATATGCTGTATGAACCTTCAGCAAAATTTTAGATACAGCTGAGCACTACTAGCACTGTGCCAGTGGTCTTCACCGGCATTGAAGCTACTCTCCATCTTTTGTGACCACAGTATGGCACAGATGGGGTTCCACTACGCCACTTTTCATCCAACGATATTGTGTTAATTCCAGTTTGCATTTTGTTTGCCTCACAGCTGCCGCTGTCATTAAGAATCACCCGCTCAGTAAGATATAATCTACCGTTGCTTTGCGTAATGCCAACAGGCAATTTTATCAAGCATGCCAAGAACAGCTGATATGGAGGCAGCGTGACCGAAGGAAAGCAGGTTCTCTGACATGCACAGGGTGGGATGGTGCGTGTCAGATGTGCCGCACAGTGCTTCGTTCTAACACAGAGTTGTACCTGTCGCTGAGCTTTAATGAGCTCGTTGGTTACCTTAAGAAAGTGGCATATTAGTATTTCTGGTATGCAGAGAAGGAAAGCCAGAATGAGATGAGAGAATAGCTCGCATAACGGTGCCTGGTTGTCTGGCGCTGTTTACTTGGGTGACAATTTTTCTGTCAAGCATTCGGGCTCAATAGGTCACACATGAGAAGCACCATGACGCTCTCACTTTACACTCACGTTACACGTGTTAACCACCAGTGATTAAAAGGATGTTGGAGTTGTGCTGAAGTGAATATCTTATTTCCTGTTATCTCTTCCTAATGTTCAGGCCAAAGGGTTGACTTGGAGGCAAGGAACCATTTAAGTCTTGAAGAGGTAATGTTTCAGGTGTTTGAACCTGAATGGCCAAGAGAGCTGATGAAGGAGTTGTTCTCACGTCCAGCCAGGACAGTTATGGACAGATAGGGACCTATAATGTGTCTTTAGCTCTTCCTCCAGAAATCAGAACCCCTGTCAGGATCCCATAAATATAAAGGAAATAGGAATGCCGATACAAAGTGCTAGCAAATTGAGACTAGCTTGTGTAGTACTTGGAACATTAAATTCCTCTATATCCTCTTAAATTACATTCATCTTTTGCTGCTGCGGAGTGTAGAATTGGGAAGGTCTGGAAATTAACTTCACTGCTGGAGATCAAAGCTGAAGTATTAGTGTGTCACTCCTCTTCGCTCCTTTCCGAATAGCCTCATGAACCCTCTACCTTTTATTTTAATGGCGAAGGTGGTGTCTGAATTTTCTTATGCAAATACCCAGTCTCGTCTGATTAATTAACAAGTTTGGAGGTGTGACAGGGGTTTGATGTAGGCTTCAGCAGCATGGTGGGCCGATGATGCCCAAGTCCACAGCCGCCTACCAGCTGGCTCTCATGTCACTGATTACTCTGAGAAGCGGCATCATGTGTGGCATTGCGTGTTTGTTCCCATGATGCTCCGCTGACCGGAGTGACCTCCAGTTCACAGCTGGAGACCGCACGTTTTCATCTCGAAATTCAAGAGCAGTGATTAATAGTTAATAGTGTTTTAATTAAATTTTGATGTCCTGGTATGACAAACAGGCCTTGTTATGTATCATCCACATGGGTAATTAAAATGACAAATAAACATTCCATGCACATATGTTTCAGGGATCCTGCTGTGTCCACTATGGGTTTAACCTTATACTAATATAAGATCAGAAGCAATGTTGTTAGTAATGATTTAAGGGATTTATCTGCTCAACAACAAAAGCCAAGTATGGTTGGAAGCTGATTCAGCTGATTCAGCTATTCAAGGGTCTGTAGTTTTTGTTGTCCAGTTTGGTTCCTTCACTGTTGACATGGAGTGCAACATACAACAGGCCAGATGTACTGGCTTTTTAAACTTTTTTGTGACGTGGGCAGATTTGCCTAATTTATCAAGATGTTCTGCATAAATACTAAAAGTGAAGGACATGTATATCTTTCATGGTATTAATTTTTTTTTTTCTTTTTTGAAATAATTCAAGCTATATAAAGAGGGCCCTCAATGGTGATTTGACAGTGCATGTAACAGCATATGAACTAAGGAAGTTGTTTTCTGCTTTCTGTCTTTTTGCTTCGTATGTGTATGAAATGTATTATGAAGTAAAACACCAACCCGTGGAGCACCACTAAGATTACAATGCAAATTTTCTCCATACCCATTTCTCAGACAGAGGTTATACACAAGAGTTTAATAGTCAGGAACAGCTGTTGGCGTAAGTTTCCACATATGGTTCACGACACAATAAATCGTCTTTACAGAAAAATAAGATTGGGATGATTTCAAGTCTTTTATATGTCTGTTTGCAGATCACAACCTCTGTTCCCTTTCTGGGAAAAACCAACTCCGCTTTTCTTGAGGTGTTGTTTCAAAGACTGAATGTAATTCAAACATGTGTGCCTACCACATTCTTGAGAAGCAGATTTTGAATTGTTTTTCTTTCATATTTTCTAAAACTACAGAAAATAGACTCACCATGGTGACAAGTATTTGAACAAATAGATATATTGGGTGGAGGCTGTTAGAGACAGTGATCAGAATGGTGGGAAAGACAGTATGAGAATAAATATGGGAATTGGTAAAAGTCAATTTAGAGAAGTCAGTGTCTTCAGTGGGAGATTAATAAATAGTTTTCTTTCTTGTCAGGATGTGTGTAGACTGAATGACAAATTCAGGGTCTTCAATATAAAAAAACTACAGAACGTCTTTCATTCTTGTGGTGTGGGTGAAGCAATACTTAGAAAATACAGACGCTCAAAGATGTGTGTATGTTTGCTTTCATGGTGAGACCAGGCTTTTAGCAGTAATTCCACATTTTGTTACACTTCTAGTGATGTGCACATTTTAAAAAATAAGTTGTTGTTATTCACTTATAAAATTTCCACAGATTACAGGCAGGTTTTGTTTTATTCTAAGATAGGTTTTCAAATTGCGTCAGTGTGCAACTAATGTCAGTGTATGTATATATGTTTATATGTTAAGGGTACAAAGTAGAAAATATAATCCTTTATGCTTGTTCTTTTTATCGAATTTTCAAAAATAAAAACAATTCAGTAAAAATCGGTCATCTCAGCTGGTCCATTTTGTCTTTGAAGTGCTTTTAGGGAAACTAGTACATAAAATCACATTTGTGCATGTGTACGATGTGGCTCAGCTGTAAAATTGCATACTTGCATTATGGCAACAACGTTAATGTGCATGCTTTTAAAATTTATCAAAATAAAAGCCATGGCTGTCTTGTCATGAATGTGGTGATGTGTGATTGGTTGTAAGGTATAAGCAATGAAGGGGAGGTATGAGCGAGCATGTTTATATGAAGAGTGAAGCTGGTGTGTCTATGGTATTCTGGTGGTGAGTGAGGGGAGGGGAAACAAGTTATGCAAGGATAATGAGAAAATGCTCTGTATTTAAGAAAGTATACTGTAGCCTGTATCTTCAGAAAAAAAAAGTACAGGTTTGATTCTGGTGTGAATTTGCTCATTACTGAATGATCACAAAACTTTGAAGTATTGTCTTCAAATTATTCATTAAAACTGTGTTTGTTTTTCTGTGTATTAATATTATTGATGATGAAAAATGAAGTAGTTTATTTACTTCTGACAGAAAATCACATTTTTATTCTAAGAAATTTATGGATAAAGGAAATGAGTGTTTTTCCATTTGATAATTACATTAACAGCCATGGTGTCAGGTGGTTTTGCTGCCTGAAGTCATTTCACCTTGATATATAATGATACATTGTTACATGTCCTATATAATATAATTTTATTTTTTTAAATAAATAGTTGAGGCTCTTAAATATTTAATACATCCTTAAAAGATGAATGGTCACAGTAGACAAATGCTCCTTCCATGTTTATGGGCCTTTTGTCAAAAGACTCAGTGCTGTTTTGAGCTTCTGCTCATATTCATGTCATATAAAGGGAACCACTATGAAGATGCTCCGCGTCTCCCAAAAGACTCCTTTAGGCTGAAGCTGACTCAGCAGGCTTCTTGTCCGCTGACAGTAATCTGTGTTTGTGAAATCTTTGCAGCAGGGTTAATGGGGCATCATGTCCTTGTTCATGAATATAATAAAAATGCGCTTGGTCTTTAATGTCGTATTGCGGAGAATCCCAAACCTTGAACAAAAGAAGTGCATTTTCAAGATCGGCTTTGATTCTAGACGACAGTTTCCTTTGTGTGTCAATGCTTGGCATTTAGTTGCCTAACTGGAGCTTTTATCTAAGGCATTTTATGGTATTTCTTTTTTTAATCTATTTATACAACTGGATATTTGACTGGAGCACTTCGCTTTCAATACACTGTACTTAAGTACAACAGCAACAGTGTTACAGCTGCATTCTCCAGACTTTAGGTTGTAAGATCCCGTCAGTATTGGCCACATGCCATTCAAATGTATGAACATGTATATTCATCTTCCAAATGTTCACCCTTATTTCATTTACAGTTTAACATAACTAAATATATCACATGGCCTGTTGACACATTTTCAATTAAAGCAAGGTGATTTGGCTGTGTGCCATTTTTTATCTGAAAAATAAGTTGTCAAAGAACAGTGTCAAAAATTAGGTGGAGCCAAGCACTGGTACTCAAGCTTTACCCTGTGCTTGCCTCATCTGCAAAATATTTATAAACACCTATGCTTGTAACATGATAACACAGCACTTTTTTTAGTGGTTTTGCTATGTGAAATAATTTCACCTCATCTATTCCTTCAGCCCACTGTCCCTGTTAGTGGTGAGGGTTGCAGTAATGTGACATCAAGATCATTAGAATTGAGAATGTCCACCCAGCACTGATACCCAAAGGCTGAATGATGCCATTACAAAAGTACTGAATCCAGTTTAAAATGCTGCGAAAAATTCACTGTTAAGTAAATTAAGTAAATATTACACATACATTAGGTATAAACTACACTTCTTATGTCCTTTCCTCAGTTAACCACATCTTAGGCTAACTTAGGCCATGTGCATAGAAACTGCTACTGTTATTTATTGCTATTCCTTGATAACATTCTGCAGCATGTAGATTTACATCTAATCAAGAATAGCTTTTTCTTTCTTGCAAGTCACCTACAAATGATAAATAACTTGTTCATACCTGTGCATGCATTTGTAGTTTGAGTAATTTAAGAAAATTGCTTCTTATTCAACATTTCAGTATGTTTTTCCCTTCAGGTTGTTAGGCTTGCAACCCTGCTGTATTTTTATAGCTGTTGTCAGAGTGGTTTTTGTTAGAGCACCTCCGTATATGGGAAAACAGATCAATGTGCATCCCTAAACACCGAATATCCTTTAATCTTATCGTTAATCAATAATGGTTTGACAATTTGAGCTGTAAATCATTAAACATTTCACAGTAACACATTTGCCCTGTGTTCTTTTGGCATCTGTTGGAGGAAAAAAAAAAGGATCTTGCCATTATTTTGATATCAAACACATTTGATCTTTTGTTGCGGAGCCGATTCACATTTCCAGAAGGTTACAAATACCAGTAAAATGTAAAAGAAGGAAACCTTCATCAATAAACCAATTTTCTGAAATATTTAAGAAGGCTAATTTGGTTTGCCCAAGCAGGGTTGGAGATGTGCCCTCCTATTGATTAGTTACCAAGGTAATAGATATGTACGAATGCATGGAGCTGACTGCGAGAGGGGTTAGTTCTAGGGCAACGAAAACTGATCCGTCTTCAAAATCAGCCATGGCTTACCCATAATGCCTCCTGTGTGACCCTTGTCTACTCTGCTGCCAAAGTGAACTCAATTAAATGTCGAAAGGCACTGCAGGGCATGACCAAGTTGCAGCCTTAATGTACATAGGATAACATTTATTATATTGCTCTGTGCTTTTCCTTTGTCTCCTTGGATAAATCCATTTGAATACCTATTAACACATTAAAAGAACTCAGGTGCAGCGTAGATTTATATTTGAACTATCCCAAGTTAATCTTTGCTGAATTTGTTTAAATTATTTATCAGATCTTTTATACTTATATTTCCGTAGTGCCTCACATGCCCATGTTAACACTCCATTAGCACACAGTTAGATTGTATTATTTTTACATCACTTTTTTAAAATGCACAACAGTCATAAATCATCATGAGCACTTGATCTACCCCCCCGCTGTGATCCCTTCCATGACACTAACACTGAAGTCAACCCACTCGGCACACACTAAACAATTTCATGCCTTCTTTGCTCAAGGCAAGAGCAGTGGGCTTCTTTGGTTCCACTAACAACACACAAACAAACTGATGTTTGGTTGAAGCAACAAGCAGACACTGCTGGTGTTTCACTTTGCTAGGTTTCTCAGCCATTTGAATTTGATCTATTTTTTAATTTACGTTTTTTGTTTTAACTTGCTGTTACAGTTATGTAGCTTTAAAGCTTTATCTGAAATGCCGCTGCATATCCTTTCGTGAGTGTGTGCACAGTTTAATTTCCTCTCGTTGCGGTACACCCAGGCAGCAGGGCGTCAGGCTTCCAGCCACAGTTTTTATCACAGTTTGACTGATCTGTAAATTGACGCTGTGCAAGTCTGAGGCAGCAGATGATAGATATCTTTCTGCTTGGGGGTGGGGTGGGGTGTTGGTGGTGGGGGGTTAGGGGAACTGGTTGGGAAATAATACGACCAGTCCCTCTGAAATACGACCAATCCCTCTGAAGAGCATTTAGCACAACAAATTGAACCTTAAATGCAACAGCCAGCAGGTAATTTAAATTCTCAGCTAGAATGCTAGCTTTTTTGTATAAGACTTCATACATTGGGCTTAAAGTGCTTAAAGTAGACTGTAAGAATCCATCTAAGGCTAAAAAGGGAGGTTTAGCTGAATCCTTATGACTACAACAGGTGTGTAAAAACCATGTCAGGTTTGACAATGAAATGATCCAGAGACAGGGATCAATCCATTAATAGTATTGAGTCTCACTTTCATTATATGAGCAAAGGAACCGAATATGAAAAATCCTAAGTAAAGTAGCAGAAATTTAAAGTGTGCACATTTTTGACCAATTGGATGCACAGCTAATACAGATCTGATGGGCCTATTTCTGATTCCCTTTACAAGGCGGTTGCTTAGGTTACAGTTAACAGCTATAGTATGTGTTTAAAAGAAGGTTTGTCATAATGTGGTGAACAAGTTGTAGCATTTAAATGAGGGATATTTATTGTGTATTAATCCCATAAATATCCATTGGTGTTGTGTATGTTACTAAAAGTAAACTACTGTGATTCTTACTTAATGCTGTTTGATAACCTAATAACCAATGACAGGTTATTTTGTAGGTCCACCCTGTCCAAAACTCTTATGAAGTTGAATTATCTGTCACTGGGAGTTACTGTCTGAGGCCATCAGCTCTGGAATGACAAGTGTTTCAGTTCGAGTAAACTCATGGTTTCACTCTATGTATTTTATATTACAGTAGCGTTTCCGTAAAGTGCCCAAGGTTTGTAGCCTGTGTATTTCTTTTTGTTTGTAGTCCTGTAGTTCTCCATATGGTTATTCAATTCAATACTTCAACATTTTTGTTTTTTACAAAGTGACTCTTTGTGGAGTGCTATGCACTAGCTGGTCTGAGCTATTCTATGTAGCTTCCATAGATCAGCCACTTTATGAAGGTGGACAAAAGAGAAACATGGTGACTGGGTGTGAAAACAAACTATGAGACACGGGGAAGGAACGTGAACTCTACTCCATAGTTCCTCACAGGTCAACTAAGGGAATAGCCAGAGAAAATAATCCCACCAGCATTCAAAGAAAGCTATTTGTGCAAAAAGTCAGATAGCCCTTAAGGCAATGCAATCAGAAGAGAAAGACACAGAATGGTTTGATGTTTATGCCGTGGCGAGGAACAAAGTTCAAATAACCAGCAATGAGGCAGCAACCAGCCTGCAAGAAAGTGTCAGTCAGTTTTTACAGCAACGGCAGCAGTGAAAACATAAAGAATCTGTGCGGCTGATTAGAGATTGGAATGTCACTTGATTCCTTTGTCCCAGAAAAGAGTGTGTCACACCCCTCCTACACAGTTTTTTTTACAATAGGGTATTAATGGGACCAGCCTGTAAATGACTTGCTATGGAACACAGAGGTTACAAGATAACAGTTCCATTCATGCTGTGATCCCTGTGTTTATCTACAGCACTAATGATGCACTGTGTTGTTGACTTGACATTTATGGGTTAAGATTTTAATTGAAGAGTCTAAAGTAGTACTGTGAGCATCAAAGAGAAGAAAAGGAGGTTAGAGGGACTTTGAGAAATCACATAGTTATTCGTTATTAAAAATGCATGAGGACCTACTTCATTATATCAATATCTGACATACCATTAATGAGTAAAATTAGAGTATAAAAATGGCGATTGTGTAAGGATATGCACAAGAGAAGTTATGTGCAAAGGTAAAGGGGTCTGTTGCCATGGTGATCACACTGATAACCAGTTGGACAACTTCTCACTAAAAAAGGCCCAGATTTACATATCATGAGATAAGTTCCAATACTTATTAGAAAGGAGCGTATGTTAACATTGTACCAACTGGCCTGTCCACTGAGGGACTTTGATGACCCCACATGCTCAACGGGGTGGTTCTCTGTGCCAATAGCAAGGGCAGTATCACCAGAACCATGGAAACTGATTTTTTCTACATTTACATTTTTCTTCTTCTTTTTTTACATTCTGGTCTTGTTCTCTTCATTAGTGCATTTTATCCTAACTTTTAGAAGTACAAAAATGTGATTAAACAAGTTAATATACAAACAGTGAATTTGGATACAGAATGTCTCATTGAAATAGTTTACTTGAGTTGTTGTCTGTGTGAAGTTTATTAGTCAATAAAGAATTTGAGTTTTATGGAATTACAATTAAATGCTGAAACATCTTTCTGACACGAACATGTTATTTAGAGAAAAAAACAGGTTTATTATAATCTAGGTGATTACACTGTTACTGTTTTAATTGTAAATGAGGCATACAATCTGCAATATATACAGCCTTGAAATAATTAGTTAAATGAAAGTAAACAGTCCCTAACACTTGGGATAGGGGGCTCCATTTTCCATTTCAAACATTCTGTTTGTCAGCTGTGAATAATATAAAGCTGTGAACCTGCTGCCTGATTGCCTGGTCCATGCTTGGCTACTCTACCACATTTTTTAACAATGCCATTGAAAAGGAGACACCAGCCTGAGGAACACTGCAAATGACCACTGTACCTATTCTGAATGATGAACAACACAAACAAATGACAGTCACTTGTTCACAGAGTCGTTGTGACTCTGCAATGTGTGTGTCAACTTTACAAGCATCTCTGTGGTCTTTAAAAGTACTGTATGCCACGCTGCATTTTTGCAGTTTCCCTTTACAGTGTCTACAGAGTGTTTTTGTGTGTTTGTTGTATTATTTCAACCTCAGTTTTTGTTTGCTATCAGCGAGGTAAAACTGGGTACATATAGAGTATTGTGTACTGTATACACTTGTGAGCATAATCCTAATGGCCTACAGTAGCCTGCTACTTATCTCACCATTGTCTGAAATGCTCACCCGAAAGACTGCGTGCCTTAATGGTTCTTCACAGTTAGGCTTTAGGATTCATTACCATTTGTGGAAAGGATCATGACCTGTCGGCTGTATGCATACAATATTTATGGATTTATTTTCTTTTTACATTTGTACTCACGACAGATGTTCTTTCCTAGCTCTCTTCAAGGGGTGCTTCACTCACCATTGTCACACTCCAAAGATAGTTGATAAACAAACCGAAATCTGCCATGTAATCACCCACATCTCTTTTTAACTGCTTTGACCAGTAGAAGACAGACGTAGCTGGAGAAGAGATACAGGGCAAAATAAGGGATATACAAACATGATCATCAATTGGATTACTTTGGTGAGGAAATTAACAAATTAAATTTATGCATCATAATATACTGAAGTCGTTTGTTTTAAAGTTTAATGTAAAAAATGTAAAAAAAAAAAAGTGTGCTCCTCATCTGTTCATGATACCCTCTCAGCTGATATATCACCATCAGGATTACTATGATTTGCATTTCAGTAGCTGTTTTGGTCAGCAATAGCGGTGAGTATGACTGAAAGGCCATTTTGAGTTTTTATACATTGAAACCCTAGTGTTACCATGAGAACCATTACTGTTTATTGTTGACTTTCTGCAACGTAGGAAATATAGCATGAATTCATACATATTTACAATACAAATATGAAGGTTCACATTTTTAAATGTGCACTACTATGTTTATTTGTAGTTTTACGTCTCAGGCATTGTCTTATCTGATATAAAGTCTTCTTTCGAGATATGCCCCTTTGCGTCACGACAGTTCAAAATTACTCGGGGTTCCACTTAACAGCTAAAACTGAGACTCATCTTGGGATTTATGAGGACTGACTTAGAAATGTACGTCTAGCAAACAGCTGGATGCCACAAGACAAAAGTCAGTCGCTGCAGTCATGCACTTTCGTCTGTTAAACTTATCATTTAATGTTGTTCTTTGCTGGTTTACAACAAAGTCCTAAAATGAAGAAAGTGTTAAAAAAAAACCAACATGCTAGCAAAGCCAAGAAGAAATAAAGCCATATGCCTAAGTGTAAAACTGTGATGAAGTGTGCCTTTGAGTGATGATGTCAGCATGTGTCGTAGAATTAGTATGCAAAAGGGAAAATATTTTCCCCTTCCACTTATGTCTGTGTGTTCACTGAGTGCGGTGCCATTTGTGTTGTTTCAGTTTCTTTTTGTTTTCTTTTCTCTTCTGTTTGGTTTGTTTCTGCTAAAGGTCAAGTCATGTAAACACAGAGCGCAGCACGTACGTTTTGTTTCAGAATGTAGCCTTAAATGTGTGTGGCAGAAAACCTGTGAGTAAGTTTAAGAAGAGTTGGTAACAGCCATTTTATAAAGTGATTCATGAATGGGAAAAGCCTTGTCAAATTGTGTTATGAAAACCAGTCTTAAGCATTGAAGTAATTGTAAATGTTTTAATGGTACTTAGTGTTATATTAGCATAAATGGCTGTCAATTTTGGGGCTGACGAATACATAATTTTTTCCCATTGAAATTAGCGGCAATTATGCTTTCAATTTGTGAGAATTTGTGATATGACGGGTTTTTAAGGAACAAATTTTTCTTGTAAAAGAATATTTTAAAAACAATACCAGGATGAGTAAATGTGCATTCAGATTGTAAAAACTATGTTATAATGCAACAAGTGAGTATGGTTGTAATTTTAATTACATATCACTGTATGTTTTGTTTATGATGTGAGAAAAATGGACATGCACAAATAAATTACACTCAGGCGAAATACAACTTGAATGCAAGACGAGTTTGTTAAATTTAAAACAGACTGAAGATTGAAAGAATGAGGCAGAGACAGGCTCTGTTCCACTGTGAGTCATAGAGAAGATTTGTATAAAATAAAAACTGACAAATCATGCAGCCTCAAAGCATGACAGCACAAGTGCTGAGAGCACAAAAAATGTATATTTTCTTTAGACGGTATTTTCCTAGGTAGGGACTTCATCACAAACAGCAGCTTCTAATTCACCCCCTTTTGCTCCCTGCTTTTCTTTGTCTGTTCACAGCTGCTCCTCCCCTGTACGGTGTTGTCATCTGCAATTCTAGTCGCCCTTTCCCCACTTACAAATTAAGCGTGTCTCCATGGAAATCTGACTCTGACTACCACGCAAGGCGGTGGGCTCTGGAGACCAAGCGTGTTACAGGAGGCAACGAGGCACTGCGAAAAAATAGTTCCAGAACACTCAAAAAAAAGAGAAAATTATATATATAATTACGATTCTCTTCAGCTCAGCTACGAAAAGAGGGGGAAACAGAAATAGGGCACAGACAGAGAAATGACCCCGATTATATAAAATAATTATCAAACCGCATTACAAATTAATGTTATTTATCTCGCTGGCTCAGACAAACTCGTAAAGGAATTTGAATATTTTTCATGCAGTTTTAAAGGGCATATTCTCATATTACTGTCAGGAAAGGAAAAAAAACATAAAAAACGTTGCGGTATTAGCGGCTCAGCATTTAAACTTCTTTCCCACACCTGCTGAACAGTTCACGTTAGCCGAGAACATAATTCCTACCTGTAGACTGTACCTGCTCTCAAAAGCAAAAGTCATAACGGGGAAGACAAACAAGTCGTCGGCGTGTTGTCGGCCGACGAACAATAAAACTGAGGAGTGCATATGAACGTGCAGTCAGAATGCTAGCCGGTGGAATATACAGCCATGAGTCAGATTGTTGGCCAGCAATGCAGAGTTTTAGGAGTAAACTAATGTCATGAATCAGATGACTTCCTGTATGAGCCGGCTGCCCCTGAAGTATATTATTATGAGTTCTACAGGGAGCGCAAGCTCAGCTGGTTCCTTTGTGACTAAACCCTTAACAGCTTGCCAGAAGACGTCTGAAATGCGGTACATGCTTCTTAACGACAGAACTGTCCCTTTGTTTTTTTTTTTTTTTTTCCTTCCAAAATCCTTTGCCGCCTTATGATTTGCATTTCTTACGGAGACAAGGATTTGTGTTAACCCACTATGTCTGTGTTTGCAACTTTCAGTCCTTTTCAGCTCATATTGACTAAAACAGCATCTCTGCACTCTGGTATTTATGGTATTTTGACATCAATTGTATGACAGTCTTTTTGTTTGCAGGGTGAATCAGAAGTGACTGGCCATCTCCTAATTTATTGGTGACCGTTTATTTTAAAGAGGAAAAAAATTAATACTCTTGTTTCATAGGTCAGTTTTAGGGATTTCTTTTCTTTCTCAATGGTGTTTTCAGTGCTGGACATTTACAGTCCTTTTGGCAGGAATTTATACTCACTGGAGTATTTATAGCAGTCAGCTCTATTTCTTTTCCCATCATTCATAGGATTTTCAGTCAGGCCATGCCTATAAACCGACCGCATTTTTATGTGTCCGGCTGCCTTGTTATGTGTAATATACTACTGCCAGGGTCGGTTTGGTCAATACTGGTTGGCATTGTCTGAGTATTGAAATCTCTTTTTGCTCCCAGACTGGACAGTTAAACTTTCAACTGAGTGCAGCTAACTTTTAGGTATTAGGGTTACCTTCACAATACGTTTGAAGTCCTCCCATTCTTTTCATTTTTTTCTTCATAAAATGTGGTATTAAATTAAATGGCATTCCAGCTGAGCACCTGCACATCCCAGAATGCTTTGCAAAGGCAGGGTGCCAGCTCTGAATTCCGTGCATCCCTCAATGTTTCATGAGCTTTCATTCATAATCGTGTGCTCTGACACCTGCGTTTAAAGTGTGAAACTTTTCCTCTGATTCTCAGTGATGTCAGTGTGAGATTGAACTGAATATAGTGGTTAAAAACTTTAACAGAACTGTAATCTTTATGCTAATAGTTAAAATGTAGCTAGTGCGTGCAAAAAATATCTTATCTCGACAATGAAAATTGTTAATGTAAATCACCAGGATCTTATTAAACGCTGTTAAATAATGATTTTGTCTACACTTTTGACACACATACTTGAGCCACTTCTGTAAACCAGCCCCTCAGGCCATTTTCATGTGTTATCATTTATCATACAACAGTTAGTTATGACCAAGTAATTTGATTGGACAAGAAACAGATATACATATACAGTATATCTGTCTTTTGTCCAATAAAACATATAGTAAAGCTGATATACAGTATAACAGTATTGGAATGCTTGGTTTGATTTGATTGGACAAGAGGCATTCCTCTTCTGCATACATGTTCTAATGATCGTTAATTACACTAACTGTAATAAATGAACAAATCGTAATCTGTTCTCAATTATTTCTGTCAACTAATAAATGGCGTTTGTAGAACTGTTGTGTAATAACCGTTAATTACAGTAACTGTTAGTTGCTAGGTCAATGCTGCATTTTAATGAACTATGTCGAAAAGATGGATGTTTTTCTGGAAATAACATTTGAGTTAAGTTTTGAATAGTCATCAGCATAGGATAAGGAGGAGAGAAGAAGCCAGGATACTTCTGTGCAAACCTCCCAGTTGTGAACTATTTGTGTTGGCAATGCTAAATGTTTATTTCTGATTAAAGAAAGAAATTGCAACTGAGTGATAGCACTGATATGAAATGAGTCACACAGACACAAATCAGGGAGCAGCCGCTTTACACAGGTCATTACTAACTTACTCTCACGGCAGAGTGTGCATTCCAATGTACTCTCACATCTACAGAAACCCCAAGGGGATAAAACACAATTGTTTCACTCTGGACTGTGTATTCACCTGAGGTGCAAGTAAATCTGTTATAAAATCATAATTTGTGCATGCTTGTTACTCTTAGCTTATAAATGGCGTTTGTAGAAATGTTTTATAATAATCGTTGATTACACAAACTTTCGGTTGCTAGGTAAATGTTACATTTTATTGATCTATGCTGAAAAAAATTTACATCCCTTCGGAAATAACATTTGAGTTAAATTATGAATAGTTGTCAGCAGAGGACGGGGAGAAGGGGGAAAAGCCAGAATGAAGCTAACACAGCAAGGCAAACAGCATGGGATTCAAATTGTGTTCAACATTGCTACTGTAACAAGTAAAGTAAGTTAGTGTGCACGAGTATGTTCACTGTTTGTATTCCTTAGCAACAGTTAATTCACATTCCAAAACTGTTTGTGTTGGCAAAACTGCATAACAGATAAAAATATACTGTCAAGTAATAAATGGCATTTGTGGAACTGTTGTATAAAAGCATTATCCCACTCAATGTCTTGCTGTTGTACTGAATATCAGCATGACTTTGGCATTGATCTTGTGGCCTAGTTCCTATAACTGCATCACAACCGTGTTGATCTTCAATACATCAGCACTCCTCATGTGATATTCCTTTTCTGAAGCATTATCTGCATATTATAAGTTCAGTTTTCCAGTACAACTTCTGTGTTCATTCTTGTGTTCAGTTGAGTCAATTAATCTTGTATATTACAAGTTACACGTGTTACAAGCTTTACTAAACAATTGGTTAATTATGTAGGTTTGAATCTGAAGTGCAATGAAAGGTAATGTTAATGGTTTGCAGCTTTTCTAAAGTGTCATCTACCTGTGGGATATTCCCCATTGTCAACCATGCATCCAAATGAGCACAGAACAGTGACAGTACATTTTTCAGTCATCCAGTAAGAAGTGAAATAGTATGTGGTCTGTGATGCATTTAACTGCATTATGGTTTTAAACAGAATCCAATTAATTTAATAGAAAACAATGCATTTTAGAGCAGGGCCAGCTGCGTGCAACAAAATTGAGTTTGCAATTACCCAATGTATGATAATAGGTAGGACAATGCATTAATGGAATTGAAATTATAAGGAAAAAACTGACCAGTATTTTTAATTAAAACACAGTATTTTGGTTTCTTTAAATGAAAAATGTGGTAGTTCACTCCTTCCCAACAAGTCTCTCTAGAAAGCTAAGGCATTGCTGTTAGATGTGTGGAGAAGACTACATGTGTGAGACATTTTCCTCAGATGCCTGTCCAGAAAATGAACCGCTGTGACACACCTAACCTATTAATAAGTGGAAACAGGGACATCCCTTGGGGATCTGTGCAGTTGGAAGGGTTCTTTACTATGTCCTGCTTATTAATCACATGTGTGTGCTCGTTGGCTATCCAACACTTTTCCAGGGTATGAATCCAGTGCAGTTTGTATTTCCGATTTTATTCTTCAGGAGACCAGATACACCATTGCAGACTTTTCCAGAGGTGAATAAACGAGAACGCTGCACCAGGCAATTATCATACTGGGCTCCACAATGCTGAGAACAAAATGCACTCTATTCCTGTTAGTGAGGAGAAGACTTTGCCTGTGGATCATTTCAGGGCATTTCCTGGAGATTTGAGCTAAGCCCCTGTATCACAGGCTTACTAAACCTTAATGTTAATGCAATGGGCTTGGGGAGCTCACGATGGGACTACCCTCAGAATAAACCTGCAGTAAGATCAACGACCAGCTGCACCAGCGACGTGTCTCCGCATTGCTGCTCACGCTTTTCAGTTGTAGCTTGTTCCTCGGACCAGTCGTTAAGATAAAATTCATTAGGCTTTTCAGTCAGTTGAACTTTTACTATAGCGACTGCACTGTAGCATGTTATAATGCAGTAAGGGTGGTAAAACGTGGAAGATTAAATAGCAGCTCTGTGTTAGGGCCGAATCAACTATCATTAGTGGGAAGATGTAGTGTTTGAAAATTCAAATATAGTCCTTTCTTTTCCAATTGACTAACTAGACTATACTTATGTCTCAGTAATAAGTATATTAACTTTGATTTCTTAACCACAGGATGCAGGACCAAGTAATTATGTTTCACCTGTTAATTCCTCAGAACATTGTGATAATAAGGGTGTTATGAAAGGCACAGAAGAACTGCCCTCCTTCAGCGATTCATTACTGAGGAAATAAACTACTGCCTTCTCATGTGTACAGTATTGATCTTTACTATTCAGATATGTCAGTATACATTTTACAAAAGTTATGGAAGAGAAAGTTTAAACATCCAAGTGAGGTCCAAAACACCAAGGCTGCAAGGGCAAACGGAGGAAAGAGAACAGTGAACCAAATAAGCAATTGGGAGATGGATTTAACTTCAAGAGGTGAAAAGGTCCAGGTCCTCAACAAAGAAAGCAGTAGGGCCCACAGGAGGAAGCAGCCTTCGAATTGCAGACCATCTATGCTTTAAACATAAGGCAAACAGTTTTGTTTTGGGATAAATTATGTTATTTATGTAATGGTTCCACTATGCTTTTTTAGGTTGCAGTTTTTTAAGGTTCACACCCACGTAGCATTTATAACCCCAATCCCAAAAAAAATGGGACATTTTGTAAAATGTAAATAAAAATAAAATGCTATGATGTACAAATCATTCTTAACATATATTCAATGGAATACAGCACAGTGACAACATATTTAAAGTTGAAACTGATTAACTGTATTACGTTTTGTAAATAAATGATTATTATGAATTAGATGGCTGCAACACATTCCAAAAAAGCTGGGACATGGGCACGTGCACCACTGTACTATATCACCTCTTCTTTTAACAACACTCAGTAAGCGTTTAGGAACAAAAAAACACCAACTGGTGAAGTTTTGAATGTAGAAAGTTTTACCATTCTTGCTTGATGTATGTTCTAAATTGCTCAATAGTCCCAGGTTTACTGACAAAGGTTTCCTGAAGTATTCCCAAGCCCATGGTGTTATATCTTTTATTGTATGACATCAGTGTTGAATGTGGCGCCGCTTGAGGGATCAAAGGTCACACTCTGTTGGCTGTCATCCTTGACCTTTACGCACACGGATGTTACCAGATTCTTTGAATCTTTTGATAATGTTATGGACTGTAGATGTCGATAGGCCTAAATTTCTTGCAACTGCATGTTCAGCAACGTTATCCTTAAACTGATTGAATATTTTATCACACAGTTGTGTGCATAGAGGCAAACCTCTCCCCATTCTTGCTTCTGAAGGATTGAGCCTTTCAAAAATGCATCTTTTATACCTACTCATGACTATCACCTCTTACCAATTAACCTGTTTACCTGTGAAATGTTTGTCAGTTTAATTTTACTTTTTCATGGTTTTCTTGCACCTGTCCCTTTTTTTAAATTTTTAAAACGCAATATTTTGATCAGTTTCAACTTTAAATATGTTTGAATATATCTCTGTGCTGTATTCTATTGAATATATGTTAAGAAGAATTTGTAAATCACTTCATTTTATTTTTAATTTACATTTTACAAAATGTCTCAACTTTTTTAGAATTGGGGTTGTACATCTTTTAGTATATTATATATAATATATATAATATAAATTCATCTATAAACGATACGTTCCTTCTACGGTCACTGAGGTTCGACTTTGTTTTGTGCCTCTTTGAGAACCAGCCTGTGCAACTGTGAGATGTTCTGTCAGGACTTGTGTAAAAGGTTTCTCTTTTTCATTTAATTTTTCCTACCATAACCTTCTAAGAGATTTTTTTCTTTAGATTTAAATGATATATTTTTTTATTTTGCAGAGCCTACATTAAAAAGGTTCTGCAATACCAAGTTTTCATTGATACACTGCAAAGCAATTCTGATTTTAAATGATGAAGACTCAAATAATGATTTGGTGAGATTGCCTACTCAATGGCACAGTGAAACCTGATGGTATCTGATGGTAGCAAGTGTTACGCTGTATAAACCCTGATTGTTAGACATGCTTCCATAAGGCTGAAAGGAGGGCCAGCAGGGAGATGGCAGTCTTGGGTATAGCCTAAACCCTAACACTGTCATGTTATGGATGGTATTTCCAAATATGTATTCAGATAAACTGGAAAAATTACAATAGCATTTAGAAATCAAAACTTATTGAACTGTAATATGATTGGAACACTTTCACAGTATAATTCATAAAATCACTGGTGATTGTATATGTACTGGGGTTTTATACAAAGTAAAGCTGTGATTTTTGTGAAGAAATAAAAGATTACCAAAAAAAGACATTCTTAACGACATTCATAAAATATTGTAGCATGGGTACTAGTGCTTTGTTGTTAAGCTATTGAATTCTGTAAAACCTAGAACCAATACTATGCTATATCATAGAAAAGTAAAAAAAAAAAAATAGTGAAGGTGATACCATTTCTCTGTTTAAGAAGTAGTTTCCAAAAATCAATATCCTCAACAGATGTTGACAAATCGAGCAGACGCAACGCTAATGACCAGCTTCGAGGAACAATGCACACACATATCATGAATTATATTCCCCGAGAGAGGGGGAGAGAGAGAGACAGTGTCATGCTTTGCGAATAAAAAGGAGCTTTAAAAATATTCTGTTTTTGTATCCCTGGCTAAATTCCCCAAGAGAGGATTTCATTTTCATGATATTTAGCGTGGCACTGTCAAAATCCAAATTTATGAAAGGCCTAATTATTTGTTTGTTAGAGAGCGGTACACTAGTTGCTCACGGTAATAACATGTTTATGACCAGTAGGGCTTGACTGTGTACAGTATAGGCAACATGAATAATCAAAAAATCACTTAAATGTCATAGGACAAAAAAAAAACTGAATACCTATTGTAAATTTGAAAAATCCTGCATGTATGAGTGTGACATGAAGGTGAATCTGACAGCAAAATAAAATTGCTGCTTTCATCAAACTCCAAGTGTCAGCCATTTAGATGGATGGAGGAGAATTATTACACAGTTCGCTATTGCTATGTCAACCTGTTATACATCTTTCCACACATACCATGCTAATGCATTCAGACCATGTCTCCCTTTGTCAAAAAAAAATATGCTTCTGACACTGAAAACGATATAGATCGTCTCACAGTTGGACTCACTTTATTGTGAAAATGAAATTTCTCACTATTTTCCTATTGTTATATCAGCTGTGCGTGTGTGTCTGTGTGTGTGTGTGTGTGTGTGTGTGTGTGTGTGTGAGAGAGAGAGAGAGAGAGAGAGAGAGAGAGAGAACGAACATTACCCTAGCTATATGTCATTCATGTCATTGCTTTTTACACTGCCCTTTTTTGCTCTGTGTTATTGATGTTTTCCATGGACTGGTTGCTTTTCATAAGTTTTGCTCTCTGCCCTGGTACTTTTGTAAGCAGTTTACTGTTCACTTGAGGTATGAGCAAAATGTACTGAATTGTTCTACTATCACAAAATTTTGGGTCTGAAAAAATGTGTAATGACAATCATTTGTTTTTCCATAACAAAACCAATATGGTTAATACTGAAATTATAAAACAAAAAGAAAGATGAATTACAATGTTACACATATTTTACTTACAAGTGTGCTGAGCTCAAAAAATATATACCCCAGGTTTCAGTGAATGTAATTAATGTTAAATGAATGAGTGAATAATTAATGTTGGGCGGCACAGGAAGCCCACAGAAAACCTCAGAGAAAGACGAGACAGGAGACTGTTAACGGCTGCAAGGCTGGCATGATGAGTTGGCGTGTATGAAAGAATAGGAATGTTGAGTGGAGTTTCTCTCAGAGGGTTTTTATTTTAAATGAGCTTTAAAGAGGGATTTTAACGATTGTTCTCATTCCTTTTCTGGTGGTATCATGTGGTGGAGATATACATTTTTTCATTTAGCAGATGCCTTTGTCCAAAGTGACTTACAAACACATACATGTTACAATGAAGCAATGCAGTTAATTCCCTGGATTTAACCCATGCCTTGGGGGAGCAGTAGACAGCCATTATTCAGTGCCCAGGGAGCTAGTGCTAAGTATCTTGTGAAGGCGCACACCTGGTGCTGGGGTGGGATTCAAACCAAGATATTTCCCATCTCAGCTTAACCCTGCTCTGGTACCATGGGGTTATTCTGACCCACTCCTCTTTCACGTTTTTCTTTGAAACTATCACAATTAGAGACCTCTCCTTACACATATTTTCCTGTGAGGCTATCCTAATAATGCAACACACGTTCGCTAGATTTCGTGTTTTTCTGTTTATTTTTTATGTTTTTTTTTCTGTTTGGGGTCGAATTGACCCCATAGTACTGTCCAGGTAACATATGTATGTTTCTCTTATTTTGAGGTTCTGTTCAGCTTAATAAAATGGAGAAAAGACGGGGATTGCTGTGCGAAGACGTTCTGGTGTCTTTAGTTTACCTTAGCGACACTGACAGTGAACATGAGGACGATATTCAGGATAGTCTGAGCTGGGATGAAAGCGACCCTGAACCCAATGAAGAGTCAGACTCGCACAGTGAACTAAGCGCAAATGAACCAGATTCGGAGGAGGAGCAAGATTGTGACAGTCTTTTCTAGTTTTGAAAATTCCTAAGACAAATACACCTCCGTTTGTTGAAATTTGAGTACAAATGTTTGTTGTACACTATTATTTGGAGAAAAACTAAATATTGTAATAAACAGTGTGTTTATTCTGGTAATATACTGTGTTTCTTACAATGGGGTCAAATTGACCCCATGGTATTTTCAACATAACTTTTTTCATGGTACCAGAGCAGGGTTAACGTTCAGCCCATTGGCTGCCTACCGAACATACAGATTTTAGATAAGCACTATAGCGAAAGTAATGCAAATGGTGAAAGTAACGTGGTGACCAGTAAAGTGCTCTTATTGCAGTTGTTACATATTGTTAATGTAAATATAAACACCCTATCATCCATACATTTCATACATATGTTTGATTTCACTTTGTTGAATAAGTATAATCTATTGTATGACCATCTAATGGCACAGTTCAGGTAATGGATTAAGATAACCATAAAAAATGTATAATGTACACTGTGTATGGTGACCACTGACATCATGTACCAGATGTTGAGTAAACGAACCATTTAAGTATTAACTTCAGTTATACAAAGGATTACTTTGGCTATGAAATATTTTCTGCTTTTAAATCCCTTCATATAAGTGACTCAGGTCACATATTACGACTTAAATTGAGTCCAGTTCTAATCTATGATTAGGGCAGCCAACTGAAGACATTGAACATTGCAGCAAAATTCTCTGCCTGACAGATTTTTCAGCAAAAGAGACATCTGTGAACAGAGGCTTCTAATGGCATCCAAATACTGCATTCCAACAATCAACAGTGTGGCTTCTGCCACATTCCAGTAAGGTACAGACCACTGAACTCACGATCCCCTTTTCCCTCTGCTGGTTTTAACGTGCACTCCTGAAGGAGCAGCAGTAGGCAGTAGAGGCCTATGAGTAAAAGGTGTGAAAAAGTAGGAGTCAGAGCTTGGGCCACCACAGGGCCATGAAAACAAGCAGAAGAGAAGCAAGGTCAGACTTCTGGATTTGACACTACAGCAGTCTGACGTGTAGTACCCCCAGTCCGCCCTAAGCAACAGACATGCTCCTTTCATGCTCTCGCACTTCCTGTTAGCTCATGAATAGCTGAAGGTAGAATGCTGGGAGCAGCATCTCAGTGTTCAGTGGATTGTCTAAAGCAAGCAAGCCAGAAGTGAGAGCAGGAGGACTTGGCAAATATTTTTCTTCTCCATAAGGTCAGGAAACAGAACCTCCAATTTGAGATTATATCAGGAGTGGGGAAATCGGCGCAGGAGGACGGGAACTGCAGAACCCAGCCAGGGATCCAAGATGTAAATGGAATCAATGACAACCTGTGCTGGGTCAGCCTGAGGTGAACCTGCTGGTAATTCTGCAGTCTTTGAGAGATGGGACTGAACAAAATGTTGAGTAAGTGTAAAAATCTGATGCTGGACTTATCAAGCTCAGACATCAAGCTGTAGGGAGATCCAGCATTGGCAGGTCCTTAACTTGGCATCAGCAAAAGCACATGACCTTTAGGAAGAGAACCAACTTCTTTTTTAAATTTTTTTTGTAGAATGAGAAAGCACCGGATCCAAAATAAGTGAAATAGAGAAGGAAAAAAAAAAAAGATTCTAGAAGCTAAAAGAGAGGAAAACGCTTTGGAAATGAGTTTATGAGCATCCTGCAGAAACATTACTGATGTCAGGTAATCATTCCTGTTGAGATAGAAAGAAACTCCAGAAACACAGTTTTTTTTTTGTTTTAAAGAAATACTCTTAAAAACATGATTTCACAGTGTACCTTTTGTTTTGTCGATATATTTACCTGATGTAGTTACACATGACAAAGCAGGCAGCATAAATGCCGACGGGTTCTTTTGAAAAAATGTGTTGAATGAACACTGTGTCTCTTCAGTACGAAATCGCTGCACCGTCTCAGTATTTGTTCACAGCGATCTGGTTCTCCCGTACACCTCCCCGATGTTTGTTCTCTGATGTTTCCCGCCGTTACAAGAGGCCGCCCAGGTGGCCCAGCATGGCTCGTCTCTTCAGAAGAATCCCAGGTTCGACCTGTAGTATTTACTTTCTTCGTTACATAGCCTTTTGATGCTGCCTTTAGATACTAAATCCCAGCATTATCAGCCTTTGCTCCTAGGTTTTCCAGCCCATCTCATTGTGGTTTTGTTGAGTTCTAAGGCACATTTGACACAGCTGGAGTCCCCTGCAAGTCTTACTATGTTGACTGCATGAATTAAGCTTTCGGCTTCCCTGCACTCACAGCCGTTTTATTCCTGGATGCACTTTCCGTGCTTGTAATGTGGCTAATGCTCTGTTTGCTGGTTCTCACTCCACTGAGTTCTAATAACATTTTGACTTAGGCAGAGCTGTTCAGCCAGACTCCACAATTTGCACCTTTTCTCTGCCGCTTTAGAAGTGCACACTTAAACTGTGATGGTGCATGGAGAAGCTGATGTGTTGTTTACAAATGATTGATCAGAGCTACATTTTAATTGCCTCCTTCCTGTTGTAGGAATAAATCTGAAGTGGAAGGCAAAAAAAAAGGAGCTGGTGATTTTATATATTTGGTGAAAAAATGAATTTCTATTTTATTTTATTTATTTTGAGTATGAAGTCCAGTGAACAGGAGGACCTAAAAGAATTAGAGGCCAAATTGTTGTTTTGCGTATATGTGCAATGCGTGTGTGTGTGTGTGTGTGTGTGTGTGTGTGTGTGTGTGTGTGTATATATATAGTCTTTATGAATTTACACAACTGTAACGTGGTGAAACTGCAATGATAATTGTTGGATGTTACGTGTTGTAGTATACAAGCATCTCAGTTATGTTTCCTGAATTCCACATGTAATTTTTTGTTGACAGAAATTACACTCCACAATCTTTATAACTGTGCTAATATCAGTATTAAGATCTGTTTATCTTCTGCAGATGGATTATTAATACTGAGCAGACCTAGACACACAAGGAAGTCCACTGTCTTATTTTGTTTGCATGCATTAGACTTCCAGCCTGTTGGCAAACAGAAAGCTCAGGATGGCAAATCTGGGCGGTAAATGCCAAGCTGTGACCCATCGTAGCCTCTCCCTGTGGGTCTGTAATGTTATCGTCCGTCACCTACTGCCACACCTGTCAGTCCTGATGGATTATCCAGGGGTGGAGGGTAAGGAGGGAGCGAAATGGCACAAACACCGGAGTATCTCGCTTTCTGTTCATGTTCTGTTTTTTCATGTTTGGTCAGTGGAGAAATTGGCAAATCATTAAAACTGCCATTTCAATTCACTGTAATGAGATCCCCTGCCATCTGGAGGTGTGACAATTATCTGCTCAGAATTCCCATAATTCTTCCTCCACTTGGTTGTTTGAACATTAATGGGACACCCTTCTTATATATCTTTATATAACCAGCGAATGTTACAGCCGTACAGCATCTCTGGTTCTGGATCCATCATTTTTCACTGCGTATATTTAATGCACTTTCTCATCTGCATCTTTTGAAATGACAGGTAGCGAGCAGTTTTTGGTTCTTAAGATTATGGGATCCTAATGCTTTTTAGTAATAGAGAATAAAAGAGAGTAGGATTAAAGAGAACAGAAAGAGAATAAAGGAGAAAAGACAGGTACATTTTGCACTCAGGGGGCCCTTAAAGTGCTTATTTTAACTTTAGCCTGCCGTACAACATCATGCTAATGTATAACGTGTAATGATAATGATTATGAATGTAATGATAATGAATATGGCAGCTAAGGAAAGGTGTCGCGCTGTCTGTGCCAGTCTTATTATCCAGAATGTAAATGAGATTTTAAGAGTGGGGAGGAAATACGCTGACTGCCACGATTCATGGTTTGTATAATGTGAGCGTCCCTAGAGCAGGATGTGCTTTTTGAACTTTTTTTGGTGTCACGTACTACTAAGTAGTCACTTACATTCTCAGCAGTTGTAACAGCCCAAACATCTTTGAAGACGGCTTTTGACCAATGACGGGTGTCGGTCACATTGAGCTCAGCGTAAGCCAGAGTAATACCCGCAGAGCAGTCACCAGAGGAGGCGCTGTGTCATTTCAGCTGATGCCTCACGGGGGGGGGCAGGCAGAGGAGCTCCGTTAAAGAGTTGAGAGATTTAGTGTGCCGTTATTAACCGACTGCCCTGCCTTGACTGAGGTCAGCCGCCGTCGCCTTGTAAAGCTAATAATGCGGGAACTGGTGGAAGGTGTGTGTGTGTGTGTGTGTGTGTGTGTGTGTGTGTGTGTGTGTGTGTGTGTGTGTGTGTTGGGGGGGGGGGGCTGTGGTTGTGCAGAGGCCTTGAGATTTATGGGTAAACACACACTATTAT
>JABJVR010000041.1:632340-663002 GCA_025773905.1 Chitala chitala | reverse complement strand
CCCCCCCCCCCCCCCCCCCCCCCCCCCCCCCGCCCCCCCCCCCCCCCCCGCGCCCCCCCCCGCCCCCCCCCCCCGGGCCCCCCCCGGGCCCCGCCGCTCTGGTTGTGCAGAGGCCTTGAGATTTATGGGTAATCACACACTTGTATACGACATCTAAAACCAAGGCCAGGCTCAGCTCATCAGTGTATATGGTAGTTAGCAGGGAATAGATAATGTTGCGGTGTGACCACAAGTGGAGGTCGTGCTTAGCTCGCTGCGTTTGAACCATGCTACTAACTCTTGTTTTGCTCTCTGCAGTTCTCTGCATGCAAGATAGTTTATCAATTTAATTACTTTGTCAAGCTCCTGCATCCACAGTTAGTAATCCAAGCAATTAAATATGTTTACGTCGCGCTCCCATGTTTGCTAGGGTCTGGAGATCACTGTGGTTTGTTGGTATGCCGACGGTAAAGGGAAAAGCGAGGCTTTGGCTTCAGCACCGAAGACAATTTGCTGCTGTGACAGCACTGAAAATAAAGGAAAGCGCACGTGTGCATGCGTCTCTGCAGCAGGGAAGAAGGAAGGAGAGTTTGAGAGGAGCTTAGTGTATGGGTCTCATGTAACCCACATGCCATGTGACATTGTGTTTTAAGAAAATATGATTTATTGTTCTTTTTTATGTCTGCACGTGTGCTAGAAGCTTATCTTTCAAGCAACTGAGACAGAACAAAAGGATAAATTGAAGAACGATAGCAAGAGTTTTTCCAGATATTATGAGCTTCTAAGTTTACCCTTCTGTCTATTAGTTTTCAAACTGATATCTTAAAATTTACATTTTCTGTGTGCTGTTTATGCTTAGGTTTCATTGTATATTAGGTTTCATACCTTAACTGTCATCAAATAGAATTTGATTTTGCAATTTTTGTCAAATGTAACATGACATTTACATTGATAATTTTGTAAGCTTTGTGCATATGGTGTGTGAAGTTACCCTTTAAGGTAATACTGCTGCTGTAAACTGATTTCACTAGCTGTCATTTGTTACTGGACAGCATGTGACTGACAATGAAATGCCTGAATACTACACTCTCAAACTGTGTATTTTCACGCTAATTCAAGGTGACAAAAAAGTAGCACGACTGACTCCATTTTATTAAACCAGAGTATTTTCTTTATTTGCAACAAAACCTACCATATTTCCATAGCCACAGATAGTCAGATTTATGTCTAATGTCTTTTGTCTGTACTATCTTAAAATCCCAAACCCTCATTCCACCTGTGCTACCAGTGTGAATAAAAATGGCTGCTTGTTAACACATTATCATCTTATTTCTTATTTCCTCAGGTGATTTGATTTTTCAAATTATTAATCCCTTATTAGTCCCACAACAGGGAAATTTGTTCTCTGCATTTAATGTGTCCCCTGGGGGAGCAGTGGGCAGCCATTTTTTCAGCGCTTGGGAGCTAACACTGGGTGTCTTGCTCAGGGACGCACCTGGTGACCAAGCTGAGATTCAAGCCAGGAGACGTCCGCATTCCAGCCTGATGTCCTACCCATTGAGCCACCAGGCCACTTTTATTTGCTTGTGATACAGGAAAGTAGGAAATCTGCAATAACACAGATAAGGAATTTACCAGTATGGAGTGATGCTGAAGTAACTGCACAATGACGAGTCCAGTGAGCCAAAACAAGTGGTGTGCCATTTTACTGTGTTGTACAGTCCTCTCCACACCCATTAGGCCACTCATTATAGGGCCACTCGTTATTATACTACTGATGCCTCCTACAGGGTAAAATTCTTCAGCATGTCAGTTTATCCATGTACCTGAATTGCTGTGCTAAGGTGTATCCTGGCCTGTAAATCAAAATAAAGTAATCTGAGTTTGTTTCCCAGTTTGTTTCCCAGTTTTGAAAAAAAAATCACTGTTAATGAAGCCAGAGAGCACTGTGGTAAAATACACACTTACAGCTTTGCCACAATTGTGGCCTATCAGTTATTAGAGCACCCTGGCACTTCATTCTTGGGCTTGTGAACAGGGCATTAAATTTAAGAACTATGAAATTTTCAATTCAATTAATTTTGATATAGTGCCTTTCACAACAAGTTGTCTTAAAGTGCTTTACAGAAACAAATTACAGATAATACAGATTTATATAATAGCAGGTGGATTATTGAGGTTAAAGATAAAGCCAGACAACTATGGAGAAGAGGTACCAAAGCCTCAGTGGAGGAAAAAAAACAATGTCAAGAAAAAACCTCTGGGTACCCAAGGTTGACTGGCCACCCGGCCCCTCCTGGGCATATTAACATTATGGAATACATAGTTGAAAACTGAGACTATGAATGTAAATAGATTATGGAGTCCTTCTGTTTTCCAGGTGTGGAAGCACCTTTCTTCAGGCTCATGGTATTCCTTGGTTGAAGGTCCCATTCGGGGGTCGGGGGGTGTACTTTGGATGTCAGTGACTCTAGCAAGGCATCCCGCTCAGATGGTGCCCAGTTGGGCACCGGGTACACATACGGATACAGAAGGAGTGCAAAATTGCAGAGAGGGGTTAGTACATAATACAGTTTTTATTATTCAGGGCAATTCTTTCTGAATAATGCATTCACTTTGTTCCTTGACTTGTTCTCCACATGTTTTCAGCCACATCTACATAACAGACACACCAGGCACAAGCACGCATAGATCCTTTGAAAATTACTGTTTAAAATACAGTCGTTCTAAGTATTTTATGTACCGTATTTCTCCTAATTAAGGCACACACTCTAACTGACATGGCCCCTCCCGATAATACAATATGAGACGCGGTAAAGTGCGCCCCTTCTACGCGATTAAAGCGGTGACATAGAAACGTGGTCAATGCATAGAAGTGTGGATTTGCGGAGAATTGATGTGTAAATGCAGTGAATTATACGCATTTTCTACAAGTAAAGACTGTTTAATCAACACAAAAATAATACATTATTTGTACAAAATATGCTTCTGAATCCCAAATTGATTTGCCGTGCATTGCCCCGCATCACTTGTAAAACACGTCAAATAAAGTTCTAATATTTTCAGTAGGTTTACAATACATACAACTTGAATTTCGTCCAACAGTTAAGTTAATCGAGTACAATAATAAGGTCTTCAAAATATGTGCTATTCTTACCGAATTTAACTCGCCGAGGGTGAACATTGAACACTTTAGCAGCAATATGTTTTAATTTTTTCCTCAGCCAGTGTTATTACGTTCATCTTAAAAGCCGCTGTGTACAACTGTTTTCTCGCCATATTTAACCTGCGTTTAAGCATTAAATTATTTTGTGACCAATATGCCTAACGGAAATTTTATTCGTTTTTATAAGTTGTAGTTAATAGGAATTAAATTTTTCGATTTTTTATAAGGTAGAAGCACATTAGGCTTTTAGTAACAACTAGTTGTTTTTAAAGGTTTTTAAAAACTTGAACTTCTCATTTTAAAGGTTTTAAAAACATAACTTGTAAATGTAACTACTGCACGTAACTTGTAACGCGCTCAGGTGCGTTAATTAGGAGAAACACGGTGTTTTATTTTTACATATGTAAACAATATATTAAAATAATGCGCACATGTAGTGTACAGCATTTATACAATACAAATTAATGTGTTTATATATATATATATATATAACCAATTTGTATTCTTACACACTCCTTCCTTAAGGGAAAATTCCATGTGGCTGTTGTCGGTTTTGCTCAGTCTATTTAAAATGTTACAGTGTTGCTAAAATCTCTACAAATCAGCTTTTCCCATTGTTCTGGTTTCTTTCTTGGGCACTACATTCATCTCGGTAATCATTTTCATTGATTAAATGTTGAGACGTTTTGTGCTCCTGGTGTTAGTGGTGAAGTCAAGGTGAGAAGTAGCACAGTATGTGGATTGCATTAAGAGACTCTGCAACATAATGCTTTTAAGGTGTTAAGTTGAACTTTAAGGTGCCTGAGGACAACGCTTGACCTCTGCAACTGATCAATAAAAAATTATACCGTGGGAAGAACTGGGGAATTAATTTTCATTATACCAGTTTTCACTTAATTTATACCACAAAACTGTTCATTAAGCTTGCATAATAAGGAATTCCTGTACCACAAACACAAATGCCTGAAATAATTTTAACTTCTAACCTTGCCCACAAAGTTACACTTTCATAGTATACTCATGATAGCTTAACACATTCATAGTATACTCATGATAGCTTAACACATTCATAGTATACTCATGATAGCTTAACACATTCATAGTATACTCATAATAGCTTATGTGTACTATGCAGGCACAACCAGCTGTCTCGTGGTCCAAGTGACAAAGTTAAATTAATTTCGTATTATCTACAGCAATACCATTTTTGAAAAATTGCCAAATTTAACATTTTTTTCAATGCTAGTGAGTGACTTTAATTTTTTTGAATTTTCATTTTATCAGCTGACTGAAATATTTCAATTATAATGCACACGGTGTTTGTGATTTTGATATTGAGCCAAATTCCTGTGTAATGCACAAGTTCACATCACAGCCAGAGCTGACTACATTTGACTCAGTAATGGTATAAAAATGTGTACAAATAAAATTCAAATATACTGTTACTACTAGCGGCAGCACAACTACTATTCATTACTATTTGTATAACAGTCTGTCTTTTCTCTTTCTGAGAGACTGAAAACAATTTTGAAAGTTTTTAAAATTTAGTGTGCATCTTAACCTCAAGAGAGGGGTAAGAAACTGTATATTACAACTGATGTCTTGGTTGTTTTTTTCTTTATATTACAATTGATGTCTTTATAGTGTCTCAGTTTGTACATGCTGTGGCAAATTTTACCTTTAACTTTGTGCACCAGTGGCAACATAAAACATACGTGCCCATATGTTGCCCAGTCCTTTTTGTAATGCTTGTTTTCTTTATGCTGGTCTTTATGCTGGTCTGTTATGAACTGTTTCTCTACATACAGGCATGTCATTTATACTGATGATTTTTCATTTGTCGTTATGTTGCCATCTACATCATTGTCTTGCCATAGCAACAGCACCTGAAACAATAACTTTCTACATCATCTTCATGTTAATTAAGTTAATCTTCATCTTCTTAGCATGCTGTCTGGTTATCATAGAGTGTTATCATAATTCTACTTACCTGTACTGAGAAGAATTTATCAGCAATGCCCTGGCTAAATGCAGTTCACTTTTAGTGATTATTTTACCTACTCTTCACAAAGATTAAAATGGCAAATACAATTCATTTGTTCACTTCCCTGAATTGCACATCCAATTTTAAGTCATGGTAAGTCTGGATTCTATCAGCACGCTGGTGTGGGCACATGCTGGGCATAACATTAGTCGTCTGCAAAACACACACACACACACACACACACACACACACTCATACACACAAACAGAAGTGACAATTTAGAGACCTAAAGCCACCTACACTGCATTTTTTGGGCTGTACACTGCAAAACTGGCAGTGTTAATTTAAACCGTGGCACTCTCCAGGTACTTATACGTGTAATGAGAAAACAAGGGAACTGCACACAGAGAATACAAAGGAATTGCCTTAACCCTTTCAATCTTAAACTATTTCCAGTGAAAAAAAATGAAAAAAAAATCATGTTAATTTTATCTATCTCGCACTGAATATACTGGTGAGGTAAGATTTTTATGCCGAAGTATTTCTTTATGCCCATCACAGTGCATGCAGGGTCTGAATACGTTAAATTACCAGGGCTTAGTTGTGAGACATCACTTGTGTTGACAGTTGATTTGCGTCCATCTCAACTAAATTGATGAGCAGAATGATATTTCCTTCATGTTAGATGATTATTACAACTGCTTCTGCATTTTTATAGAAAATAGGTGACTTGTCTGTTAAGGTACTGCAGCTAATTCAGATACAAATTATTTTCCAAATTGCAATTAGAAACCACAGAGATTGCACTTGTTTACAGGTGGTATGCAAAATTCTGAGCAACAATAACTATTTAGCTGCTGTCAGTGACTAGTGAGCAGTGATGATTCCTTAGTGCACAGAACAGATTTGGACACTTTCATTAACATGTTTAGCTGTTGCCTTCAGCCTCCGTTTTCTCTCCTGTTAATGTCCGACGTGGCTAATGTATTTTACTGTATTGCATGCCATAAAGCTCAGAAATCCTGCATTTTATGCTGTCATATAACAAGTCCTGCAGTGGTCTGTCATGTAATGATAGAGAAAACTCATAACATTCATGTATCAGGAATGTACTTTATACGCTGCTCACTGTCTGTGCTAATTTCTGTCCATACTGAATGTTCAGCACTTTGTAAAACAGTCTTATCATTTTTAGGATAAAGATATTTTCAACCTAGTTTTATGTGCCTCTTTCATCCCGATATACCAAAGCACATATTCAGCTGTATTCTAACAATTTTAGGGTCATCTGTAATTTGCTCCAAACTAGCGCTGGACATTACCCCCTGACCCTGATGCAAAAGCGGACAAAAATCTGTGTGCTCAGTTCATGACCTAGTTGTTCGCCCACAACAGAACTGCGTGTGGGTGTGCATTAACAACTAACTAAAAGTGCCCATGTATTTCATTGCCAATTTCTTTACCTCCCCCCCTCCCCTTTTTGCTCTGAAGAATAATGTCAAATATGCTGCACATCAAATATTGAAATAGGCCAGCCATTACTTGGGGGGCTGCTTTTGGACAGTGCAAGGTCTGTGTCACAGAAACGCAGATCAAATAAACGCATGATTCCATAACAGTGTCCACGGAGAGTCCCACCCACATTACTGGCAAATGTGTGCAGGCCAGAGGTCTTCAGGGAGGACTTTACAGTTTCTTCCCTCTGGAGCTCATTCAGACCTTTTCTTATGACTACAACATTATGGAAATACTCAAGTGTTTAAACTATTATTATGTTACAGTATTTGAAATTGTCAGGTATAACAACCCTAAAATTTCAATGTTGTGTACTTAATCCATGTTTGTTACGAATTATTTCTACAGCACATTAAACAAGATTTTGGAGAGTTTCCAAGGTTAATTCTAATAAAATATTGGCCTACTCTTCAAGCATTAAATTACATTAAATGCACGTTCATTATTTTGTAATCTGTGCTTTATTTAATCTTTTGGCATTAGACAGCTACACATTGCACAACAAAACTGTTGAATTTCAGTACCTCCGCAACTGTGAGCCAGTAATAAAACAAAGTCACCAATGTGATATAAGAATGTTAAAGAGACACCACAAAAAGTGTAACCCACCCATGTTTTTGTACACTAACATGAATCTGTTTCTCTCTCTCTCTTTCTCTCTCTGGCTCTCTCTCTCTCTTTTTCTTTCATAGTCTCTGTCTCTCTCTGTTGCAACAACCAACTTAATATGCAAAGCAAACGGTGTTAGCTGCAGGGCTTAAATTTAATCAAATATAGATATTTGTCAGTGAACTAGAGTAGGAAAACAGAAGTGAAAGGAAGGAATGGTAAAACTAGAGAAGAGAAAAGAGGGAGGAAACACACTTGTGGTCTCCCTGGGGAGGATGACTTTACAATTACCGGTGCTGGGATGTGCTAATTAAATTCCGTTTGGATCGGTGGGAGACCCAAACACACCCCGCTGGTAAGGGAAGTCACTCCACCCGATCTCTAGTGTAGGTGTGCTGCTCTCCTGCCTAGACTTCCGATATTTTAAACAAGTTCCCCTACCAATGCCATCGGTCCTGTTAGTGTATCGGTTCTTCTCGTGCGTCATCCTGAAGGGTGTCTGTTTCCAATGGGGAGCTTTGTCTGATCACTCACTCCTTCTCTCCCTCCCTCCCTCTTTATTCGTTCAGGTGATTTTTTTTTTTTTAGTCAGTGAAGTGTCACGTGACTGATACTTTGCACCTAAAGTGTCAACATCAGGCTGTTTGACAGAACATTAGAAAAGGTTGTGTGTTTGGGCAGGTGTGATTTCACTCCACAAGTGAGCTCTCCTGAGCTTGCCGTCACTGCATTTAATGGTATTGTAACAATTAGCAGCTGATTGTGTCACAACAAGTGCTCTTTATAATGGTGGTGTATACCTCAATCAAACAAATTTCTGGTTGCATATAAATTGCTGTGTACAATGTACATTGCTGCTTGTTTTTTCCTGACCTCCTCAGAATTGTCCAAGAATACTTTGTATTTCTGTTGGCTTTTTATACAGATCTGTGGGTCAGGAAGTCTTGTTGAGATGTCAAGGCAGGTTTAAGTTAAATAACTGGCCTGTTTGGTATTGGAGTAGGCAGAATGAGTCAGGAATATTCCTCGATGTTCATCATATATCATGTCCCTATTTTGTTGAAGTCACCTTCATTTTTCCTAAACAGTTAAAATACTTTCTTATCCTGTAAGGAGTGAACTAGACACAAGACAGTGTTAAATATATAGACAAAACTTAATTTGGCATTTTATAATCAGTGTTGAAACAGTATTGACAACTGACAAGTTGTCTACAATGATAAAGCAAAGTATGAGATCCGAGTTTAACAATGACAGATCTGCTGGTTATTGATAGTTTGTTATAATTTAGCACAGTTTAACATTTAACACTGAGCACTTAATCACATGAAAAGCAGAGTGCTGCAGAGTCAAGGACACAGGCGAGGCCATATAAGTGATTTGCAAGGTCCATGTATATAAGTAAATGGGAAAATCAATAGCTGTAAAAATTTATACTGCTGGAAAGGTTTCATACCCAAATCTTCATTTAAATACCTTTGTGGTTAGGTTAGTGCATAAATCCAAAATGTCTAATTTCAACAAAAGGGCAACAATATTGCCCTGTGTTTCTGAAATATATTTTCAAACATCTTTTATTCTAATTCTACTCCTGTCTTCTGACATTGTAGGTGACGTGTGTAGTAAAATGGTTTATGAGTGATTTATGCAAAATAAATGTATATACCACTGACCACATCTGATGCAAAAACAGTACTACACATTTCTGCTTTATAAAATGTGTAGAAGAGTGCTGAACCAATATTTTGAGTGTAAGATGCTAAATTCGACATTTATTTTGTTAATGTGCGCTATTAAAATGAACTGCTGTTAGGTTTATTGCTTTTTTGGCTTTTCAGACTCTCAGAGATACATTATAAATTGTGACTTATCTGTTACAAGATACCTGTTTATCTGTTACGAATTATTGAATTGCTTTTTGCATGCAATGCCTCAAAGTGGTTAATACGTTCTTAGAAGGCTGTAAAATTTCACTGTTAGAGTGCAAAGGAGGTGTTAAATGATCATTTAATGAATGCCCTAAAATAAAGAGCAGCCCTACAGAAGAAGACAAGCAGTGTAACCACGGCTCCCTGCAGAGACGCTCAGCTTTGTAGATGAAAAATGAAACAGTGGGAGGGGCAGACGAATTACGGGTTGGGCAGGGTGCACGTCACTGCTGGGGGGGGGCTGCGTGAAACGCTTGCAAGAAGGGAGGGGGGGCGGCATCTGCCGGGGTTCCTTAATTTATGCTGTTGCCCGCAGTGTGGAGCTGTCGCCTGAGATCAGCCTCCCAATATCTGTCCCGCCTATGGTGAGAGACTGGCAAAGTGACTTTCAGGCTCCCTGCAGATAATGGCGTCTCCGTGGGAGAGCCAGTGGGGATTAGAGTGCGACAGAGAGCAAAAGGGAGCACCGCGAGGAGGGGGCGCACGACGGCTCCCTGCACGCGAGGAATTCGAGTATGCAAAGCGGTGCGCATCTCAGCCGCTTCCTACAGTAATACCCTCCGCCAAGGGATTCTGCGGGGATGTAATGTAGGCTTAATGTGGAGCGCTGTTACCTTAAAGGGTAAACATTAAACATGTTCAAATCCTCTATCTTAAGCAGGACCTCTGGCCCTGAGGGCCGCTCCGTTACATACTGTGTGATTCACAATATGATTGTATGTTTCACTCATAGGCTTTTCATAAATAGCTCCCAAACGTCAGAATGTAGTATTTATGTGGAGTGCGTGGGGAACGTGGCTGTAACCCGCGTACATCTGCGCCGTGCGCTTCTTAAGCCGCGTGCAAAACTTAGTGAGAGAATAGGTTCAAAGGCTGGCTGCACACGGCAACACTCACCTTCATCATCTGCCCTTCGGCGCGGTCTGCTTTGTTAAGATGCGCTGCGTGTTTTACATAAATAATGCACTTCGAAATGTCAGAAAGCAGAACGACGAAGACGAATTGTGATGGCTGCTTTGTACACACGAGGCACTCGACGGCTCCGGGTGCCATCTTACAGGACAAGAGAAATTAACGAGTGTGGCAACACTAATTCTAATAATATTGATTGCAATATCTTTCAGAAAGTGGTAATGCATTATTGGTTTTCTGTTCTCATTTTAAGTGTCAAGAAAAAAATAAAAGTACACATGGTGAGTTATGATTCTGTTTAACGTTACCTAAATATCAAGCATTTACTTATTAATGATCCCGTTTTTTCTGTATCGCCGGAGGATGCACCTTTCCTGTCATACTGTGGTATTAGCATTGTGGTTGTGGCCGTATTTGCTGTGCTATATTTCTTTTATATTGCGCTGTTTACTTTTTGAATGTTAGAACAAACTAAGTACAGCAGTACATGATTGCTGATTGTCTGAACTGGTCCAATCGTGTTTTATCTGGTCTCATTTCTTTGCCTACATAGGTGCGTTGCCATGATAAGCAGACTCCTTATTTCCTGGATGATGACATTTCCATCACCTTGGGATGGTTTTGTGCATTCGGGAGTGAAATTGAAATGTGTTCTTAGTTATTGAACAAACCGGCAAAGACCTGAATTAGGGGTCTTGATAACCGGGATGCTACTCTTGTCTTCTGAATCTGTGTGTTAAGTTGTTAAATGTGTACATTCAGGCATCAGAGCCCTTTACAACACATTGTTGTTTAACTTTCTGATTGCACCTGCTCACATGGCTGTGGCATCCTGTAGGGCCTCTGTAGGACCATTCTGAATTAATGCTCTGTTAGTGAGCTTTTGCCGCAGAAGCATTTAATAGTGCTGCAACGCGGCGTCCTGTCAGTACATTTTCAGGGTCAGTAATGCTAAGCTTTGCAGGATATGCTACTATTCAAGCAAGCACCAGTGAACTTTACTGCTGTCTGTTTTTTTTTTTTTCGTGCAAAGCATAGAACTGAAGTAAGGTTACTGTAAAACTGAATATTATTAGGCCAGATTCCAGCATGTTTATTGATATATTTCCTGTTTTATTTGTGGCATTCGTATTGTTATTAAATGTAACAAAAGGGAAGGCATTGTAACATTATACACAGGGATCAGGCAGTTCACAAAGGACAACTTCTTAATATTTTCCTTGCATTACAGACATTACGGTAACGAAAAACATTCAGCCTGAAGACTATTTCATCTGAAAAGCAATGTAGAAATACTGGAAAACTATTAACAAATTGACTTCTTGGATCAAATTTTTAACAATACGATATACTACATTTATAGTTTTTTCAAATGCATATTACCTGTTAGTTTGATAAAATATTCATTAATTCAGATAATTTCATTTAAGGAGCCCCTGTGCAATTATACACATGCTACTTTGGTTTGTACATGTTAATATTAAGTGTTGTAGCAGCCTGGCATCATCACATTAATACACAGCGGCTGTGTATTAATGTGATGATGATTTCATTCGAAGAGTCAGTAAATATGTTGTATAAACGAGTGACTTGCCTTAAGATGTCTCTTGTACGATTTGACATTTTTTCACCATTTTCTCCGACATTTTAGACACACACTCCAGAACGACATTAATTTTCACCTGTCTGCATATCTCGAGCTCAGACGTGAGCGAAAAAATGGGTGTGGAATGGAATCGCCCTACACTACGCCTTCTGAGGCATAGTCATGTCGAGCTAATCACAGTGTTTAAAACAGCCGTTTCCCTGGCAACTGGCAGTCAAAGCATCGTTCTGTGGAAACGGGTGCAAAAAATAAAAGCAACGGAGGGGGGCAAGCAATTATACATGCATATTAGTACCTCATGCCTGTGAATTCATGAAATGTTACAGACCTATAAGCTAATATTTCAACAGTTTTGAAAGGAACGTGTTCACACACAATCTGTCACTGTTTCTCTGTTGGTCACTGGCAAATAAAGATTGGAAAAAAATACAGACGAACATATGCAGGTTTTGCGTAAACACTATCCTTATGTTCATTATTCATGTTTATTTTGCATTTTTAATATCTGGCATGGTGCAAATTCTTCTGGAAAGTCTTAGAACAGAAATTAAGCAGCTCACCTGGGCAAACAAGCACATACGCCGCAAATTTATTTCTGTTTTAATAGATTGTTCGTCTGTATGTCATTATCAGTTAAAGGCTCTTTACAGGCCTGATTAACAAGACACCCAGCAAACTTTGCAGCCAATTAGTAGGCCATCTTAATTGTAAATATGTGTGTTCTAATGAGGGGAAGATACGAGTGATGTACCCCAGCAACAACGTCTTCTAATTTAAATGGGCAATTTAAACTATGCAGTTTGAAGACTGTAGGAAACACAATGACTGGGTTTCTTGTAAAACTGATCAACTGTTACAACGTGAAGAGCAGAAAGCATCCGACGCAGCGTATGCTACTTTCACATGTGTGCGATAAGTATGCATGGTGTATGTCGGCACCAACTTTGCAATTTTTGGCACCCGTGCAGCTCCCTAAAAGACAGACCATTGCCATAGCAATTAGATGACATTTAATTGGTTGTTTTGGAGCCAGACTGATTCAGAGCATGCTGTCAGGCTGCGAAAGTGGAACCTCATAAATCTCCTGCTAAACATGCGAGCGAGTCGATGACATGTCCTCGTCACGTTTGGTCAGCCTCGTCTGCTGCTTCCTGCACGTGTCACCTGAGGATTTCCGTAACGCTGGTGGGTTCGTGCATGGCTCTGCAGCTGAGTGGCCGAGGCAGGGTCCTAAAGAAGAAACTGGATCATGAAGAAACTCCCAAATGGGGAACCTGGGTCAGGGTGGCACTGTTGCCGTTTTGAGTAATGTGGCACAGGTTAAGAAGGTGGGAATGTGAGCCTTTATTTGGTTTTTCCCTGCAGTTTGTTACATTCGTGTACTATACCCGGAGGTAACATGACTACCTTTGTGCCAGTTACAGAGCCTGTAACAGACATGGTTCATCGTTTGCGGTTTGCAGCATGGATATTAGGAAACGTGGCAACGGAGCAGTTGATATTAAGCTTCTTAGATATGCTGCATTCGAAAATAGCACAAATGCAGTTTTTTTTTCACAGTGCAAATGTGCAAATGATTCAGTTGGACAGGTGCCATCTCTCTTCAAGAAAGGAGCTCAGTTTTTTTTTTTTAACAGAACGAGCAGCTGTGTGAACACTGATCACACAATGGTTTTAGTCTTCACAAGGCACTGGAAACGAAATCAGCATTGGCATCTCTCTTTTTTTTTTCTCTTCTGGTAAATGGTACTTCTCATCAGTATGTTTTTCTTGCTATGGGTCTCTTTGGTTCCAGTTCATTCAGCATCTATTTTTACAGTTTATTTCATTAAAAAAAAAACAAGTCTTTCTTCTGAAAGTGTTTTCTTCAAAGCTTAGCTTAATTCACAGCTGTTTATCAAGTTAAGAGATGGACCCCATGGAACATAATATGCCTAAGGGACTGCATGGGGAATATCAATAATCAGAGCCTCGCTGTGCGTTGCGCTTTGGTGCCATTCCTCATAATGCTAATAAACTCGGCACTTAGTCTGCACTGCTATTGGCTGGAGTGGCCAGACTGCCCTGTGTTGTGCGCTGCGTAGGTGGACAGAGAGCGACCGCGAGTCAAGCTGGAGTGTGTCATGAAATGCGAATGAGACGTTCTGGCGCTGCTCAATTCCTTGACAGCACTGGCTGCCTGCTGTCCCCCCCCCAATGCTTTACGTTTTTTGCTGCTGCAGCAGCGGGCAGCCATGCAGTTACAGAATTGGACCTGTGAGTAAATAGGTGTAAGTTCAGGACTTGGCTGAGACCTGGTGCTACACGCCACCCAGGAGTGTTAACCAGAGCACTGAGGTTAGACATCCAGCCTCAGGAAAGGTAGAGCTCAGGCAAAAGTGTCTGCTAATATGCTAATAACAATAATATCAATTACTAGTAGTTGTTTTTTCCATGTTTTGCATTATTATTGTTATCCATCTGTTCATCCATTCTTTATGACATTACTTTTCATTATAAGTAATAATAATTGCCATAGTGGCTTGCATTGCTTTCTTACATTTCTGTGTCATGTCCCAGCCTGTCGGGTCTCATTATGTCTTCTAGGTGTCATCCCTCCTTTTGTTTCATGTTGCCGAGTCATTGTAATTATGTCATTAATGCTTTCTGTCTATGTCTTGTTTTCTTGGTTTCTGTTTAAATTTGTGGGCCTTCTGCGTTCTCACCATACTTGTATGGCATCCTTGCCAAAGTCACGAGGTTCCATTGTATTAGGAACTCTAAACTGCACCTGGGGTTGGTCTCTAAGTCCCCCCATGACCTTGAATTTGCTGATTACTGTAAAATAAATTACGATTCAATTATGTAAAAGCAATAAACATTACAGGCATTGGCTCTCCAGTAATTGGTGTTTGAGTGCATGCATTTTAAAAATTATTTTAATTTTTTATTGCATCATTATCACACACACAACAGAATCTTATAAGCTGAATAGGCTTGGGGGAGGGGGTCTTGTAGTTTTAAAAAGTAGATGTAAAAGATGCAGTCACATGTAATCTGCATTGACTGTGTTGATATGTATAATTGTTTTCCTAATTCATATGGAATGTCTGTCCTCTTGTTTGAGGCATGGTGCGAAATGAGTAAGCAAGGGATAAAAGCATTCAGCTTTTCAGCCTTTGTTTAGTTCTGTGACAGGGGTGGGAAGTGATGCTTGTGATATTTGAGAGTCTTGTTTGAAAAATTGCCTTTTATTCTGCAATAGCAAAAAAAGGAAAAAAGGGATGTTCCTAGCTGTGCCACTGTTGGTTCCTGTGCTCTGTGCTTCGGGACTGATAGTAATTCTTAAGCAGTGCTGCTACAAGTGGCACTGGCGCTGCCCACAGTTCCTCAAGCTGTTGCTGATTTATGCTGCAAGTTTAAAACAAGGCGCAGGCGGATGTAGCCAAAAAACTGATAATTTAAAATATATTTAGAGAGAGTTAGAGGATGCTGTGCCGACATGTTCTCCAGAGTGAAATTGATCTGTGAAGCTGCGTGACTTGCTTTTATAATGTGAACTGAAATGACGCATGGGAGATTGGACTCAAACTTGAATTGCGGTTAAACCTGATGGCATTAAAAGATCTCAAAGAGGAATTTCAACAGATAAGTAAATAGATTCAGTAATTGTACTTTACAAGCAAAGCTGTCGTTCCGTATGTGGGGTTACCAGATGTAAGAGTAGCAATAAAATGCTGAGGCTTCATGTGTGTCTGTTTGCTGCAAATCCCTCTGTCTGTGGTATCCGAGGCAACCAAAACAGGCCTTACAGAGATTTTTTAAAGTACAGATGGAGATACCCTTACGTCAGTTTTATGTTTACTTCGTTACATGAAGAAAACAAACTCTCGTTTTATTTAGGGCACATTTCCAGCTTTGTAAGTCTGAAGAAGTGCTCAGTACCATTGACACCTTTAAATAACCCGGAACGGTCTATTTAAAGACTCCTGAAGTACAACAAAGCATGGAGGTAATTGAAGTGAAATGTGTTTTTTTTTTTTCCAGGGAAATATTTCACTGACATTGAGATGAGCCCTGTTCTCCTTTCTTGTCAGTCAGCATTCGCTTTATAAGCTGCTTAATCGATTCAGTTAAAGGTTAAAGAGAAATTTAAACAGTGGTAAGAAATTTAAACAGTTTTAAATAAGACGCTCAGCTGAAATGCTGCTCTCGGCTCAAACGGTTAAAAGTGTGTCCTGTGTTGCAGAGAGCTGATTACAGTGTTAGATGGTCACCTCTTTAAGGTCACAAGTTGTTTGTTTATGTTGAATAAATGCACAACTTGGGCTGCAGTGGCAGTGTGTTCAACTTCCTTTTGTTCTTATAACATGAGCAGCTAAGGGACTGTAAGAAGCCTGTTTACAAGAGATTTCTCCAAATCTTTTGTTCTTTGCCAGGAGATTATTTGCATGAGCTAAACATTCCTTGCATGTCTAATTGTGGACAACAATAAAGCGGTTTTATTGGGTATTTCAGCCATCATGTTCCACATCACACATACGGTGGCTCTTGTGATTTTGCCATTTTAAAACTGTGCCCCACTTTTTTTTTCATGTAAATTCTCTTCATTCACTTGACTCGTGCTGAAATATAAATAGAAGGTTATTGACTTGGTGTAATTAGTTTTGACTAGATTAACAATTAAAAGTTGCAATTTTGGCTAAACAGGTAAGGCTTTGACCTAATCCTGGTAATCAGTGTTGCAGTCATTCACGCAAACATTTCATTATTGTCCACTTTGTATTTTTTATTTTCTGTTATATTTTTTTTTATTTCAAAAATGTTTACAAGATTTGCAACACAGACAAGTTCTTATACATCAGATGTTCATATTATCGTCCATTTGTGTTCCATGGAATGAGAAAACGTGTTGTTATTGTGGAGTGATGATTCTATTTAAAATTCAGATTGTTTGCCTGTGTCCTATGTAGCCTGGCAAACAAAAGTCTGTTATAAACACAACAAAGTTCTGATAGAAACACAATTATGATAAAATGATATGAATTGAGAATTCTTGTAGCTTGCTAATTTGCCGTGTTTGATAAAACTGGAATATTTTAACTGTAGAGTAGCTGAAAAAAGTGCAAAAGGAAAAAAATAAATAAATTTACCACAGTGACAAACAAATTGTTGAACATCATGCATTTTCCTTTTGATAGTTAAAATCACACTTGCTTTTGAGCAAGAGGTCTTCAAATGAATTTAATGTCATGGCTGTTGCTTAGCATGACGAAGGTCGTGAAAAGGGACCATTTGAAATTTATTTGATGGCGCCATCAATCGTGTGCTTCAAATGGTAAATTAGGTCCTTCCTTTGCTATTTATTGCTGTCTATATGAAACATCCTCTTTCCTGGCCTGTAGGATGTGAAGCACCTTGTCTGGCCCCTATAGTTGATAACCATGAGGATCTTTCCAGCCATCGTAGTGAAATTGCTGCTATCACTTTTGAATGCACGCATAAAACTATCAAGTATTTCCCAAAACCCCACACCAATAAAAACCTACTTTTGTTGTAAGATTTAGGATAAACATTGAAAGGATATAGCCTGCATTATATGAGAAGCATGTTTTTCGTGGGCCACACATGTTCCCAGTGGTACACCAGTAAATAGTGTATAATATTGTTTCTCCTGAATTAACTGCAGAATTGATGAAACAACCTATTCACGCTGTCTGTGAGCCTGTTGCTTTATCTTGAGTTGTACTGTATTGTTTTTGTCATATCGTTAAATGTTATTTTAGGGTGTCATCAATCCTCTGTTAGACTTATTTTGATACTTATGGCATTGTGTGGTTGGTTTGGACTGACGATTTAATATTTTTTTATTAAGGAGATGGTTATAAAAGAAAACATCTAGAAATAATGCCTGCGATGTAGCTCTAGCGCTGTACGGTAACTACGGTAACTTGCTCAACAAGACCGTACCAGCCGTTTTCTAAACTATCCTAAACACGCCGTGGTTTGGTTTCAGGGAAAGAAGAGTCAGTGGCAACCTTCAAAGGCAACGAGTTCTTCTGCTACGACCTGTCGCTGACGCCCATCCAGAGCAGCACGGACGAGATCACGCTCTCCTTCCGCACGCTGCAGCGGAACGGCCTCATGTTGCACACGGGCAAGTCGGCCGACTACGTCAACCTGTCCCTGAAGAGCGGCGCCGTCTGGCTCGTCATCAACCTGGGCTCAGGCGCCTTCGAGGCGCTGGTGGAGCCCGTTAATGGCAAGTTCAACGACAACGCCTGGCACGACGTCCGTGTCACCCGCAACCTGCGCCAGGTATGCCACCCCCCCCACCTCACCTGTCACTCTGCTCTTTACAAGCTCTTCTTCTTATGGTCCCTGCAGGTTGCTGAGGTGCGGAGTGCGGCCATAGTTTACATTTCTTTTGGTAGCCTTTGTTTACTGCCTTCTAGTGTCCCAAATTCATCAATAACCATCTTTAAGTATCAATAAGGTTACTGAGGAGTCGATGTTGAGCTCACAGCAGCCTTCAGTTAGGCTTGAACATACGCTTTATGTTTAAGACAACAATCTGTTCATATTGTTGCTGTTATGTTTCGAATAACGTTTCAAAGTAGGTCCTCTCTTCATATCTGTCCTGTCTCAATTTCTATAAGCAAAACGTGCTAATAACAAACTGAATAAGTAAACCGAACAATTACTGTAACTAGCCAGCAAATTGTGGTTGAGAAGTGCTGTTATGTGGTTTGATGCGTAAATCCTCTTCTGTGTGTTGGAAGCACAAGAGGCATTAAAATGTTTATTTTTCTGTCACAAAAGAACACTCCCATTTCCCACAACTGGGCCGACAAAACTGGCATTATGTGGACAGGCAACAGCACAGAAGAAGATAATCCGAGTCCTGTTCTAGGCAAGCGTGTAGAAGTGTTTTATTTGTGCAGACCGACACAGACCACAGCAGAGGGTCCTTTCTGGAATACGTAGTTGTCTGCTCTGAGGTCAACATGGGGACCTCAGTGATTTGGCACTGGAAAATTATACCACATCAGAACCATCTCCTGACAGTAAAACAAAATGGTGGACGCGCACAAACATATCCTGAAAGTAGGGTCTGGTGTATAATGATGCTGCTGCAAGATGTTATTTAATAATCTTGACATTTTGTAGGTTTTTTTTTTCCACCAATGTCTTTAGACTGCACAGTATTGCACTGCTGAAAAATTTGTGACAATGTAGTGCTTGCAAGCACAGTTACATTGGGGTTTTATGACTATATTTAAGCACTGCAAGTGTTTCATATTGTCTTTAATCACTCAGCTAGCATTCAGGTTCAGATACCTTTTATAAGTAATATTCTTAGTTCACACTCTCTGTCACGTCTATAATATCAGGTATGTATTAGCATTAACACTAACAACTCTGTTACCAACAAAAAATTAAGAGTCTAATCTTAAATGTAAATAAGCACAAACTGATGTTTCTTCGTTGATTTTGAAGTTTCAAATGTTTAAGATTTTTTTTATAGTACCCTCACTGTCTCATAAACACGCTGCATTTTATTTAAAGATAACAGTAAATACATGTTGTTTTGTACAGTAACAAGGATATAGTCTGCATTTTCATACACTGATACAAAAAGAAAATCATGAAATAGGTTTCATAACATTAGCTAGAAGTCCGTGCAGAAATGCTAAAAAGATGCCTTGTGCCCTAACTTAATACTTTAAAATGTGTCTCTTGGGTTGAATAACACACACCATTTAGCGCTGCTACAAAGTCATCCCTAAGAACACATAAGTACGTTGAATTGATGTCAGCGCAGCCACTTGCTTTTTTTTGTATTAGCACCTTATCTGTCTTATAGAGCTGTTATTCAAAAACTGTTTATTCTATTTTAATTTAATAAGTCCAGTTTATGCAGTATTTGTACACATTACAATGGTTGCATACTTTAATAATTAAATTCATATTATTTTAATATAGTGCCTTTCACAAGTGTTGTTCCAATACACTTTTTGGGAAAATTAAAACAGTGAAAGCTTGGGCATAAGTGTATATTTATCTAGTGTACAGTTTTGAAAACAATGCATGGAACTTTTTTTTGGGGGGGGGGGCGCTTATTGTTAAATGTATTGTGCTTGATTTGTGAAACATGTGGTTACTAGTCAAGCTGTCCAGAAGTGGAAATATTTGCCTTTTTGAGCAGTACGGTGCTGAGAGTGGAGACTAGCTACGTGCCGGCCTACTGTGCCAACCCTGAAGGTCTGGCACTTACTCGAGCCCCACGGCAGTGTCCAGTCCACACACCAGGAGCTCTGAATTTGCTTTTTTATGATCCCATGATTTTATTTTATTTTTTTGTTCCCCACCATTATTTCTGAAACAGAGTTAACTGTAGGTCAGAACGAGGGGGGTTTGGGGGAGACTATGACTTCAGATGAAGCGTGCGCTGTAATATAACGTCCATCAGCCGGAGGGCTTCTTGCACTGATGTGACGTGTAAAATAAATATTGTAATAAAACCCTCTGCTTAAGCCGCCCTCACTTTATGGGCTTAGGTTCAGTAGCTGTGTGCACGCAGAGCAGCGTTCAGGCTGAAAGGGAAACCTTTTTGAGGTTTTGGGATGAACTCCTCAAAGCTTAATGGACCTCTGCTGGCAGTTTTATTCTGAGGGCCTTTTGTGTGAGGGGAAAACCCGTGTTGCACTTTTCCACCACGCCGTAATGCCCTCTTCTCCTTCCGGGAGAAGGATCGCTGTCCTCTCCTCCGTGCACAATAAGGAGTTGATACAGACAGTGGAATTATACCCTTCACTTCCTTATCAGCATCATCAAATTAAAGTTGCAGTAGCTCTTTCCCACCAGCACTATGCCAGTTGACTAATTGATTAATGTACTGGTGCTATTCGTCCTGTATTGGTACTTGCAGAACAAATTTCTATTGTGCCCGCCATCGTTCCAGGAAAAATGTTCGGAATAGAAATCTGTTCATCCATTAACCCAACTGCTTATCCTGTACAGGGTCACAGGTGGTCTGGAAAGTGACCCAGGCAGTGTAGGGTGTAAGACAGGGAACCCCCTGGACAGGGCGCCAACCAGTCACAGGGCCTGACTAGAAATTAAGAAAGTATTAAATATGTAGCATATTTTATATTATGTAACATAAGTATGTTTTGTATTCTTTTGTGTGTATTTACTGTGTAGGTTCAGGACATACAGTACATTAGTTCTGACCGTATTTAAAGGGCGAATTTTGCATTTCAGTTTTGTGTTTGGCACAGCTGTCAAACCTGGTAGTCATCATGTCATTAGTTAACATGTTTTTCAGGGATGAGGGGATTCTGATAGTGGGCCCTGACACATTTGGAAAAGCCTCTTGTGTTTCCAGATAGTGCACCAGTTGTGTGGGGGACTCAGATGTCTAATGTGCTGAAACGGCGTAACTGATCCACGAGTAACTGTAATCCACAAGTTTCTAGCTGTGTGTGTGTGTGTGTGTGTGTGTGTGTGTGTGTGTGTGTGTGTGTGTTTCAGATGTCTGCAGTGAAGTGCATTTCAGAAACTAAAAACATTGGCGTCACCTTTCACCTCTTCAATGAAATGAATTTGTTGTGGACAGCCATGCCACAACATAGGACACAATTACATTCTTCAGACACTGTACAAAAAGTGTGCTATGCTCACCCCTGCCATTAATGGGAGTGTGGTACATCTGTGCATAATTTAGTTTTCCTGTTTAAGAAGGCTTCCTCCGTACAGCCTCAGTGCTCTCCTTCTCCGTTTCCAGGCCATTGGTTCCCATCCTGTCTCTTGTCCTGCAGTGCAGTGTTGATCAATACAATTGAGATAAATGCTGGGTAGCCTAAGTCAATGCCTGTTACAACACACAGACAGATGAAACATACATGGGCCCGCGGCGGTCAGCTGTGTGGCTGGTATGCGTGTAACACGCATGCGAGAGTGCGAACAGGCTGTGGTGCCCAGCGCTTCTTTAAAGACTTCGTAAAGCTTTAGGGCACCAGAGTTAAACTTGTAGGTAAAGTTGCTGTTAATGTTTCTGCGTAGGCAACCGAAAGTTTATTGTGAATACTCCATGCTTTTCATTACAATTATGAACTAAAATTACCATGTGCTAAAAAACAATTTCAAACTACAAAACGTCTGTTTGCATTGGTGTTTGTGGAGTCGGTGACTCAGTTTCAGCCTATTTGTGGCATTAATTGGCAAACACCTATGTGGGGTTGTATAAGTTATTTATTATGTAGAGGATCAGTTCTGAACAGCAGCAGGTTCATCATTCATGCCTATTGTCACAAAATTGCGTATGGTACTTCCAATAGGATTGTCTTTTGAAATAGTTTTGAAAACCTTTGAATCTTGGGCAAGCAGACAAGAATGGAACAGAGGTGTTGTTTGCAGCCACGGCAAATGGACAGAGACATTAATTTCAAACAATGGTATCATTATAGGAACACACACAAAAAAGTTCTGTTTTTTTAATTTTTTTTTTTTTACTTAAAACTGAAAGTTCTGAAGCCGCGTCTTTGTTATCGGTTTTCATCTGTTTTTAGCCGATGCTGGAATTGAGTTAGCAGTCATTAGCCGCATAATGAGAGTCAACAAGGAGCCCCACCAAGATAGCGATGCAAATGTGTGTACACGCACGGCTGTGGGTGTGTGTTTGTCGGTGCTCGCACACAGTAGCCTCCCAGGACTGGAGGGAATTTAAAGTAATCTCTGATTAAAACTGATAAAGCGGTGGCAGTAATGACGCTATTGAAGTGAACGGTATTCAACGCTACGCAGGGAAAAATCAAAGGTCAGTGAAAAACTTCGGTATGGCTCTAATCTTAGGAATCATACGCATGACAATGGCACAAACCCCCTCAAGAAACCACAGTAATTTACTTAAAATAATGAAGAATAAACAAAAATAAAATTAAACACAGCGAGTCTTAAAGGCTGGGAGCACCACCCAGTGGTGACTTTTGGAGAGGAAGGACGGCAGAGTGTCACTCCCACTGGCACCTCCTTGATCCACAGGGAAGGTTAAGTGTCTGACCTGTCGCCCTGGCGACCAGCAGGGAGTCCCACACACGGAGCTGTAGTCCGTGGCTGAGCTGATGACGCCATTAAAGGCAACTCGAAATCTACACTCCGGTGATGGGTCAGTGTTCTCGGCCTCTGTGGGCTCTGCAGAAGATCTGAGAAGAGTTATTTTGGAAGCACAGTGGGAGTGGAGGGGGTGGGGGTGGTAAAACAGGCACGAGGCATGTAAAACATGAATAGATTGACAGTTAGTGTGGCATTATGGAGAGAAGGTAATGAACCTTGAGGCCTGAAAGATGGTTGCATTTTTTCAGGCACAATATTTTAACATTGGAATATTGTCCCTAAGTAAACATTTCACTTCAGTAAATGGCTGTATGCTGAAACTCATCAATCCACCGTAATCTCCTGTATATCTTGTCACACTGATACAGAATAACTGAAAATATTGCATCTTTCTGCTCAGGATTTTCCAGTCTAAATGCGAAACAATGAGAAGTACAGCTTCTGGTATGGCAAGATGTTAGAGTAAAAAATGAATGAATGAATGAATGAATGAATGAATGAAGAAAAAAAAAGAAAAATCAATTCAAAACAAGGCTCTTACATACCATTGTGTGTCGCAATATTCTCACCAACACTGCTTTATAACTTATAATATTTTTTTAAAAAGAAAAATCAAGAAGTAGCACTGACGAGATTTTATCTATGACAAAGCAGTTAAAGAATTGGATTAGGGCTCAGAATTAACCTGTAACTCCCTTTAAATAAAAGGCTCTTACAAGTGACAAATTCAATTATGGAATGGAGTTTGGGACAGACCATGAGGTAGATCCTGCTGGCCACTGCCTTTAAAAGAGAAGGCGGGTGACAGTGGAATTATGGGCTCCGGCAATCTGGATGCCCAGACATATGCGGAACGAAGCGGGAACGCGACTACGAGGCGCCGATGCATGACATCGCCTGAGAACACCACCTGTCACGTCAACACTCACCATATGAGTTTGGCACATTTAGGACATATTAAATATTGCGGAGTGTTATAAGTTTAGGGCGTTCCAAGTACATCTAAACCGTGCCCCACTTTTACTCGTATGCATGTTTACATATTCGTGCAGAGGTTTGATTTAGTCAAACAGAGCAGCTGTACATTCACAGTATGTACAAACACCTTAACACATGCCTGTGTGAAAAGTCTATTTTAACCCTATTGTGCAGTTTTACACAGCTCTGGGCTCTGTTGCATAAAGCTGCCTGCCGTAGGGATTAGTAGTCAAATCTGTCTTTCTGACTGAGATTAATGCCAAAGGGATTGTATAAAATAGAGCCAAACACCACCTACTGACTTTGCACATCAATAACACCAACAAAATAAATGTCCCAAAGACAAAGTAGATGGCCCACAGTCAAGATCTGATCAGTTTGCGCCTCATGTCTACTGCTATTTAAATTCCTATCAGCAGGAATATTGAGTTTTTTTTTTCCTGAGAATGTTATAGCTGTATTACTGTATTCCGGATGATAACATTGGAGCTGTGTGCGTTTGCGCGTGTGTGTTGGGTGAGTGGAGGGTTAGCAAATAAATATGGTTTAAATGTCTTCTACAAAATGTCATGGGACTCAAACCATTAATTAAATTTACATTGGAATCTTAGTTCAGTAAAAAAAAAATGTCAAAGGTGTGCTTAAGCCGCAACAAGAAAAAAGAACAACAGTAATGCAAGTGTGGAAAGTAGCGCAGGTGCAAGTAAAAAATATATGGCATGGTAGACAGTGATAAATGAGACTCACACACGTTCACCTCACTTACAGTGGGGATCGCTAAAAAGTCGGGCTTGAATGTTGCGTTCTTATGAAGACATTGCAGGCGTCGTGAAGTCACGCAAATGTCATAATGTCGCTGCCATTCAAACCCGTCCATGTTATTGTTGCATTGTTACTCTGGTGTTTCTTGCACATTTGCAAGCTTTTACTACTGAAGTAGGTTTTAAAAAGCACTTGCTGGTATATCCAATTAGAGATATGTATTATAAACCAGTTTTCTGTAGTGTTAATTATTTATGGCATATTGGTAACAATTCATTTATTGGTAAAATAGTGTTAAAAGGGCTTGTTTCCCCACTTAATACAAATTAACGTGTTAATACTTTACTCACTCAAATAGGGATTTTTTTTTAATCCATAAATTTTTCAGATGTCATAAAGTCATTTTGTCATAAAGTCTCAGGCATTTGAATGAATGACCAGCTTTATTGAGATCGTCACTGTATATCCTTGTTGACATTGCTGCTGTGATTCTGATACTATGCCATATAAATAAATAGCTCATATTCATATATAGGACTAGTAATTTAACAATAAAAAATGCTAAGGAAGCTGGGCAATGGAGCCAGTGTTTTGATTTATTTGAAAAATTATGTGAATAATTAGCATGAAATATAATGATCAAACAGGGTTATTGCTGGCACAATAAGCTCATAAACTATTGTTATTAATAAGTGTGAGTTTGACCTTTACTTACGCGTTACTATGTGCTGCCTTTCAACATTTACACCTCCTGCAATAAGGGAGCAGTGAACATGGTTTGGGAAGGGATTTTAAGTCTGTATCACGGCTGTTTTCATGCAAACTGGAGTGGATTTATGAGGCGTAAGGGCTGAGGCAATGCCGGGTCATCATTGGTAAGCTGAGAGTGGTGGTTACACACTGCTGGCGCTGCTACCCTGCTGGAATCGCTTCATCGCATAGCATCGCAGCGAGGCGGAGCCCGCCACACACCCCCACAATGGATGGCATTAGGCAAAGGCAATTAAACACCCAGGCTGCAGGGCACTGATCTTCTGGTCTGTGCCAAAGGAGGAACACGCAGGCTGCTGCACTCACCAATGTCGCTGTTGCACGGCGTGACACAGAGAACCCCCCCCACACGCACACACAAGCGCACACGCACAAACCGTCATGCCGCTATGTCTGGCTTCATGCTGTTGTAACCCAGTAGCCTGTTCTGCTGGACCCCCATGGGCAAGCGTGGAGTCACAAAGTGACGAACAGCGACATCGTTATCAAAAACGCGTCTGTGCCGCTGTGGAAAGATGGCGGCCGGACCAAAGAGCCGAGCCTTTGTGTCCTCGAGCCAATGAAAAGTGCGGCACGGTTCGCCAATTAAGCTTTCTCCTTCCATCTGTATTGCTCATATGTCACCTAGCAACAACAACAACTGAGATCCATCTGGCACCGAGGTATTTTGCACTGAAATGGCCCTTCAGTTAGACAAATCAGTGCATTAATGTCAACAAAACAAATGTCATCTGTACCCATGTGTCTCGGTAATTCTTCACACAAATGTCGGATTCCCGTGTTGTAACATCTAACCTGCTAATGTAGTCCGCTCTTTCACAGGAACATGTGAAAATCTGCTTCCTGATTTCATGTGAAGTAAGCCATGGTCACGCTCTTAAAGAGGTCACTTTTATCTTTTATGGAAGTGAAATTTCAAGTTTCAGTTTGGACAGTTTAGAATATATTACAGTGTAAGCCCCCACATGCAAATGCAATGCATATATACCTGACTCGTGTCAAAAATTGTTTTATTTAGTATAGAAGGGTATAGTGTTTTACATCCCATGTATATTTTTGACACTTATTTGGGGAATATAATAATTGTTTCTGTAGAGGTTGTGTAATGTATTGTAAGTATGTTCTGAGCAGAGATTGTTTCCATGTGCTGATTGCCAGCAATGAGGGACACAGAACTGCCGGTGTTGTCCAACACTATGTATAGCATTACTTTCAAATGGTTTGAAACACAAGGGTTTACATTTTATTGTATCCATTTAGTTGTTTTAAACTTTAATGTGGTATAGTGTCAATACGAATAAATAAATAGCATTTGGGGTAATTTTCCTGGGTGGGCTTGGACTTTTGCGCAGTCTTCTACATTTGTTGGCTCCTTAGCAATATAGTGGGGGTGTTTCTGTCTGTTTCTATGCTGAAATGTGTTTTTTCCTTTTCAGAACATGGTCTTGAGAAAGTCATAGCCTGTATTTTGTGTGTGTGTGTGTGTGTGTGTGTGTGCGTGTGTGTGTGTGTGTGTGTGTGTGTGTACGTGTTTGTTAGGCCTTTTAAGGTCATGGAGTGCCTATTGAAATGTCCCTTTGAATTCTGCTACCAAGACTAACACCATGACTAGGAATATTTATTAAACTCTTCTGTAACTTGTGGATTATTCATTCATTCATTTTCTGCAGTATTGTTGTAGAAGTCGGGAGGGATCCAATAGTGCACATACACACAGTAAATACTAAGGACAAAAAAAAGAAACAGTGTCCATAAATTATATTAGTACATAAATAAAGAGACATAACTAACTCCGATGCCTTTGTGAACTCCAGATGACTATTTTTTAATTCAAAATAAGTGTGTGATGTTATGAGTATGACTATAGAACGTGAATATTTACATTAGAAATATACCCTGCTTCTGCATGCAAGGAATAATGTAATCCATATTAATGGATGAACTACACTGCTATCTCTGTGCTTTAAAATATGACTTTTTTTTCCTTTTTGTTTCACTAGTATTCTGATGATTAAATAGTAATCTGTATTGTAACAGCTAGTTTGCAGAGTTAAAATCAACCATTCATATACGTTTCTAATGCATGTTGTGTCCGCTTCTGGATGTCCAGTTGTCAGAGGGTTGTTCCTGCCATCTTGTGTGATTAAGAGCTTTCCTCTTGCCGTCTTAGTTGAGCTGGTTTCACAATGTGCAGTTTTGCGCCATCACAGTTCCCAGGCCCTTGTTGCAACAAATGCACATTTGAACAGGCATATGTTTGTGTGCGTCCCACCAGCGCAGCAACATGGGTTTATAACACATGTCCATGAAATGGTTTTACATGCTTTTTTCCCCTCCGTGCTTATAAGGATATCTAACACCCCTCTTTCCCAGCCTTTTGTTTAACCGGTGTATGATTTGATGATTTTGTGTGTGGTTTCTTTCCTACTCTAATGCTTCTCTCTCACGTGAAACAAATGAATTGTTTTTCCCTTAACAATAACATTTTATTTGTTAATTTGTTTATTTATTTATTTTCGGGCAAATCCGCAATGTCAGCGTTTGGATTCGGGTGACTAAATGTGTTTAAGCCCACCTCCTACTGTATGTCTTCTCTTCACACCCTCTTCTCAGACACGTCTTAATTCGCCACCCATTTCAGTCTGCAGTCGCGCATTACTGCTAGCACTGTCACTGATTCAGTTGTTTGCCAAATGTTTACTTTTTATTTACAGTTGTCCAACATAACGCCATCTGCAATATTCCAAAGAGCCAAAATATTATTTTTTAAACATGAAAAGCTTGTATCATATTGTTTTATTTATTTATTTATTTCTACTGCTTGCTTTCAATGCACTGAAATTTACTGGCAAAATTTCTGTCTTCCTGATTTTTAAATCCTTTTTTTAAACATGAAAATAATTAAGGTTTCTTTCTTGTGAGAGGAGACATTCATCTACACTTTGGTGGCAAAAAGTACAATGTAGTGATTTTTGTGTTTGCAAATTCCAAAGGGTGAGCTTTCAGATTGTTTGCACAATTTTTACAAAGCCGAGTTTAATTCTAAGATACAAATGCTTCCTTTGAGCGAGTCTGAAGAAGATTCACCTATATATGGTAAACACTAAATAGAATTTAAGTAGTTAACTTTAATATTAAACATTTTCCCCATCATTATGGCTTGTCTTATTTTTTCATAGTTTTGAAAAGCTTTGTCTGCAGAATCATGTTTAGGTCAAGAAAATAAGTCAAACAATGTATTGTATACCCAACAGACAAAGTAACTTTAGCTAGCTGGCCCCTTTTTATGCCACATGTACATCATTAATCTTCTGTGCCACTCTGTAGAAAAGAGAGTGAAGTTTTGCAGATTGAAATACAGTAATGGACGCACAGCTGTTAATACACCTTCGACATCATGACATGACATCTCCATGCACAGCCAGTTCTTTCTAATCTCTCTCTTCCTCTCTGTCTTCTTCTCCTTTCAGCAGCATGCCCCTGACCTGTCTGCCTTTTGCTGTTCACACTGTTGGGATTGTCAGTTTTAGTGCAGTAAATTGCAGCGAAGAATTGGTCACAATACTTCTATTGGTTGGCACCATATAATGGTTTCCCAACAAAAAAAAGAAAGAAAAAAAAAAAATCTCTCCCTTTAAATACGGTCTGACAGAGCAGCTCGTAATGCTCACTAAAATGGTACTTAATAAACATTTACTTGTAGAAGGAAAAATTAAGACGTAGAAAAATAAGGGAAGGAGAAGCAATCAGCTTTGCTAATGTCAAAAGGATTGCTTTCATGTCACCTGTCCTAAGAGTTTCACTGTGGGAACTGGCCTGCCCTAAAGACAGTTTTTACTTCTGCACTGATCTCCTTTGGTTCATTGTTTCTCCACTACACTGTAAGAGCCCCACAACCCCCAGCCCCAGCCCATTCAACCCAACTTTAACCCCTCTATGTGAAAGTTGATTTGCTAATTCTTGTGTCTCTTTACTAACAATATTCCGAATGTTTCAAGTTTATTTTTTTCTTTTCAATTTTTTTCTTTTTTTTTTTTATTATTGAAAAAAATCAACTAACACTGTCTCATTCACGGAATGTGAACCATCATCTGTTTTCCAACTTAACTTGAGTACTAACAGAGTATAACAGTATTGTTTTAGTATTGTTATTTTCTGCCCCTTGATTTGAATATGTATTCTTGCCAGTTATTTCTTTATTTCTTTATTTGGATTGTTTGAATTATTTGGAACAAAAAGAAACGAAAACTAGTGCTTTGACCAAATGAGACGATCGATTGGTTGGTTTTATATTGTTTATCCACCAACTAACCTGTTTCTGCAGTGAGCATTACACTAAAATTATTTTCTCAAGTGTCCTTCATTGAGTTCAAGGTTTGTCATTCTTTTTTCTTTCTCCTTCCCTGTTTTCTCCTGAAGCACGCAGGCATTGGACACGCTATGGTAAACAAACTGCATTATATGGTAGATATCATTCTAATTGTCTAGCTTGGTTTGCCCTGGACTTTTCTTTCTCTTTCCATTTTATTTGCTTTTAACATGCAAAAAAAATGACAACAGCAAAAGTGCTATCAAACTGCCATAGACTTAAAATGAGGTGAGGATATGTTTACATTTTTTTGTGTCTCCCAGTTTAGCTATTTTTTTCATGCAAGGCACTCACCTCTTAAATTAAAACCAAACCCATTAAAAGCCTAGCGTCAGGTTAATACGTGTAACAAGCACCATCGTTAAGTTCCCTGTTTATTTACCCATTTATTGCCCCTCATATCATTCTTTCAAACTGTATATCCGGATGAAGAAATAAAGAATTTTTTTGTTTGTCTTTTTTTTTAAAAAAGAAAATGAAAGATAAACCGTTAATCACACAAGTACCCAATATCAATATTAGATTTTGTTTTTTTTTAAACCCCATTAATTTATTACCCCTTAAGTTATACCAGTTACTTAGTTGTTTATTTATTTATAATAGTATGTATTGGAAGCGAACACACACAGCAGACACAGTGATCCGTGTTGTGTCACCAGTCCAACAGCAGGCAGTATGCATTGATTTCTGATTCTCCCCACAGGATAACACCCCCCCAGCCCTCAATGCAGTAACACACTCAGTATGGATTTTTATTGCCTTGCACTCTTTAAAACAAGGTGCTGGGTGTCACCTCATGCATTCTCAAGTCACTCTGTGAAAACTCCAGGAAATGTCTGCATTTATTTCACTGAAGGGAAATAAAGGGGACATGAGCATTATAACTTTACAAATGAGCCGTGTGCTCTACTACCAGTTGTGTGTGTGTGTGTGTGTGTGTGTGTGTGTGTGTGTGTGTGTGTGTGTGTGTGTGTGTGTGTGTGTGT
>JABJVR010000041.1:588723-632240 GCA_025773905.1 Chitala chitala | reverse complement strand
ACACACACACACACACACACACACACACACACACACACACACACACACACACACACACACACACACACACACCTGATTACCTTGACAACAGAGGGGTGAGCCGCACCCCACGGCTACATTGTAATAACTGTTACATCATATCCCTCATAGCTGAAGGTCAGACTGGGGAAGAAGGCCCCCCCAGTTCCCAATGGAGCACAGAGTGCACAAGCCCCCCGACATTGCCTCTCACTCCATGTTACAACCAAGAGCAGACCAGCACAATGGTGAGACATGTGATGGTGACGATTCACTCTTGCTTTCTACCTGCCTTTCATGAGAAGCCCTTGAAGCAGTGCCCAAAACCTCCCGTGAAAACAGAGAGCCCCAGCTGGCCTGCAGCCCTAATTGTGCGGAGCTTTGGTCTGGTCCCAGGCTCCGGGATGAATAAATGAAAGGAAATAAGGCACTCTGGGCCTACATGGCCTGAGATTATAAACGTAATCAGAAAGAAATTAACAGGCAAAATGAAAAGGGTGTGCGTACTCTGAGTACAGCACACAGCACAAATGTGTGCGCGACTGTTTACAGGGGACAACGCAAAGGATCTCTTCCAATATCCCAACAAAAACAGATGGAGAATTAAAGAGACCTGAAGCACACAGGAAAAAAAACATCCCCAAACAAAAGGAAAACAAATATGTGATTCTAGAACTGTGACATTAAGGACAGGCAGGGTGAAGCACGCCAGTTCACAGTAAATAAGGGAGTAAACAAATCGGAAAGAAAAATGGGGATGAACAGCAGAAAGGAAACAGCATGCTTCAAACTGAGACACACCTTTGTAGGTGGGGTTTCCCCCTGACTCCTCCCATAACCCTGCCCCTTTCAGGAAGCTGAGCCTGCAGGCAGGGATGCCCCAGCAGTGAGGGTGAAGTACTCTCCTGCTTTATTTATGCAAATACTCCCTAAAGGATCCCTGCTGCCTGACAAATTAACTACGCTGAACAGTGTTTGTGTGTGTAGAAAGGGGAAAGGGCCCAGTTACTGCCAAACAAAACAGCAGTGCATTACACATGCACAGCCTGAACACTGCATACCACAAGTCACGTGTGCAGTCTGAAGGCATGTGGAGGGGTGAGGCCAGGTTAGGCATATCGCCATGGGGAACGTGCCTGTGTGTGTGTGTCCAGCTAAGAAAGGTGAAAAAAAAACAAGGCTGGAAATCCAGTGTCTAGTGGTGCCTCTTTGCAACAACAAACACTAAGAGCTGTCGGTCTTGTTTTTATGTAGCAATTAGCTTTGCTCCCAAACAATGAATAAAAGCACACAAATGTGAGGGTGTGATCACACGCGAGGCCCATTCCCATAGGAAGCTGCAACCTTAACAGCAGCCATGAGCAGCAGTGAACATAGCAGCTTTACCCTGTGTGCTGCTCATCCAGCCGGGCCGCTGTCCAAACACCAGGCCTCGCAGTGGGACACGGAGTTTACTCAGCGCAAACACGCTGTGTTTGAGCGTTTGTCAGAGGCTGCTCTGCTGCAGGGCCTCAAAATGGCAACATGAAGCTCTCTCTGTTTGTTGTACAGTCTCACTTTCCCTTATTTTGGTACTCCAAGTTCCTTTTTATAAAATAAATTTTTTTTTTATTGAATCATCAACTTTGAAGCATGAAGCCAGACTTGGGTGAAAGGTTTCTATATCAAGCACTGAGATTCTGCATCTGGGGGCATAATCACTGTAGCCAAAAGAACGACGGGGCCCAACGGTGTACGACCAGGCCCCGCTAAGAGAACGGCGGGGCCCAACGGTGTACGACCAGGCCCCGCTAAGAGAACGGCGGGGCCCAACGGTGTACGACCAGGCCCCGCTAAGAGAACGGCGGGGTCCAACGGTGTACGACCAGTCCCCGCTAAGAGAACGGCGGGGCAGAACGGAGAGTAACTGAGCACTCACGGCTAAACACACACACAATAGATGGGACAGCATCGGCTGAGCACATCACCTGCACAGTCACAGCTCACTCACCTTCTTCTTGTCTCTCATCGAACTCTTTCCTCTCACCATAATCTTGCATCCAGTCTCTGCTTCCAGCTGTTTTGCAGTGAGCCCTCTAGGACCCAGGATCCTGCCCACAAAGTTGTACTGAGAGAGAGAGAGAGAGAGAGAGAGAGAGAGAGAGAGAGAGAGAGAGAGAGAGAGAGAGCAGATTAATTACCCTGCACAGAGAACAATACTCATTAAGGCAACCATGGCATAGAGTATGTTCCACACACGCTCACAACATCTAGACAATGCCTCAAAGTGTACAAACTGAGGTGGAAAGGCCACTGCTCAGGCCGATCGCTTCAGAAATCACTCACTGCAAAGAGCATCCAGGACACCAATCACAAAAACACCTTTTCATACCAATGGCTAATACACTAATGTAACCCAACCCAGGTCGACTACATTCCTGACAAACTGCTAACAGTGCTTACCTTCAAATCTGCATTTTTAGCATCAGACCCGTGGAACACGTTTGTGAACTTAAGTGGAGAAGTGAACCAGGAACAGGTGTGCTAGTTACCCAAAGCACGGCCAAATCGGCGTGCTATTTAACGATTAACAGCAATACTGGGACACCATTCATAACAGTATTTAGCAACTTTGTAAAATGTGATGCAAAATGTGAACGAACACACACACACACACACACACACACACACACACACAGCCCCAAATCTTTCCCTACATGACAGACAATGTTAATACTTCCCCATAAACACTGCTAGCTGCACCTCATCATAAAGGCTTCGGAATTCCCGCCACGCTGGAGCAGAAAAATGAATTCTTTCCGAACAGAAATAACAGCGAAGGGAATGAGGAGAGGCGGGAGGTGAAGGTTTTGCCAAACACCATTTCTTTATCATAGTCCTTTCACCGCTGAGTGGCTCTGCAGCCTCGAACTGAAGGGAGAGTATTTACCGCCTTAATCCTCTCCACTTGAAGCAGCTTCCGCATGAATCGGGGGGGGAGTGTTGAAATAACCCAGAGTATTTTTGTCAAAATAAAAGCAGAATCGGGAGGAAAAACCAAAAACTAATTAGGTAAAATTTACACATGAGAAGGGAGCTAACAGCAAAGGGGCAACATTGGAGGAGGAACAAGAAAAAGTCTTGGTTTCTCACAAACACCAGTGTTTGCACACAATCATCAGAACAGCCAGTGACACACAAAGGTTTGTTATTTTACAGGCATTAAACAAAAAGCTACAGAATTTGTGGTGACAAAGAACTGGCAAAGCTGAAACGTGAACAGTGAAAGTGCTAAGCTCACAGAGAGGCAAAGAGGAAGGAAGCTGAAACCAGCATTCTGCCTCTGAGCTCATCCAGCCAGCCGGACGCTTCGAGGGTCCCACTCTGGCGTTCAGGACCACGCAGACACACACTCCCGTGTACGGCCAGCCGGACGCTTCGAGGGTCCCACTCTGGCGTTCAGGACCACGCAGACAGACACTCCTGTGTACGGCCAGCCAGATGCCCCTGCTCAGGACCACCTGCCGCTGCCACAGTCACCCTGTTGCTGAGTGTGACACATCAGCAGCCCTAGATGCAGCACAGTGCCTGGGGCAGGAGGCAGAGCTGTCCCCTCACATCAGGCATCCTGCTACCGACAAGCCAAAGCCAGAGGGTGCTGCTGGTAAGAGGAGCGGGGTGGATTCAGATGCCTTTTCAGACCACTGGCCCATGTGTCCTCTCCCAGGGGAGCAGGAAGCTCACAGCAACAATGAACTGAGAGCTGCTCCTAATGAGCCCCAGGCACAGGAATGCGCATGCATGTCCCTGTGTGTGTGCGTGCATCCGCGCACTCTCGCAGATAAGAGAGGCTAATACTCCTTTGGTAGGAGCATGCTGAGGATGATTGGACATGACAGAGAGCAGTGGCTGCTGGACGCCGAGGAAACTGCTCACTTTGAATAGGGGAGCGAGACGGTAATTACAGCCAGCAGGGCAAACCCAGCCATCTCATCAAACGCACATTCAGACAGCTGAACCATAACCCTTGGCATGTTTTTGTTTACTTAGACCCCCCATCCCCCAAAGACGGGGATGAGCTACGACACCGGCCGAGGGACGGCGACTTCAGTGAGCGTGACAAGGGGGGCTGCCATGCTAACTTCAGAGACAGGTCACATCCGTGAACCTTCGTACTTAGGTCAGCTACCCGAGACCCTCAATGGGAATGCTAAAAAAAAAAAAGGCACTACATGCAGTACCTGTCAGGTATGTTGTACTGCATGTAGTGCCTTTTTTTTTTTTTGTACTGAACATGTTACTGTTTTACACACACACACACACACACACACACACACACACACACACACACACACACACACACACACACACACACACACACAGCAACTCCAACGCTGTTTAGAACCGTGCATGAGTTGAGTAATGATGTGCTGAATGTGTGAGGTGTAGACTGGGCGCACACACACCATGTACCACGGCGACCCCGGAGTCAGCGCCGGAGCTCTTTCCCAGCACAGTGTATTTCATCAAGCGTGTACTTCTGCTTTTCACTGTCGCGCGTCAGTGAACACCACATGGGGAAAGTGTGTCACACAGACAAAGAAGCCCCACCATGGGCCGTAATCCAGCGTCCCGTTACTCTGAGACCACACGGAGCAGGATGCAGGAAAACTCCCAGACGGACTGCGGAGGGGATGACGACAAACGCGTCTGACCTGCTGGCACGGCAGCGAGCTGAGCTGGGGAAACAGCAGGGTGCCACAGTAATGAAGGAACAGTGTGTGCCTGCTCACTTTTGCTACGCCCACAACAACCACACGCTAAACACACCTACTTAATCACGCGAGCGAGGAGAAACACCACGCTACAAACAAAAGGTTAAATAGGCAGAATGAGCCTTGTGCATAATGGCTCACACTATTCATTCTGTCTGTGGCTGCCTGTGTAGGAACTCAGTGCAGTGTTTACAGCCAAAGAAGATCACAGGCGTGGGGGGGCCCTCTCCTGGAAAGACACCCACTTTATCCGTTTCCTCAGACCCCAGCCCAAGCACCACAGAAATCCACACACAATAAAAGGCTCTTTGTTTAGCCTCGTTATCGGTAGCAAGCAGACTTGTGGACGAGGGGGGGACAGGTTCCCACAGACGAACACTGGGGGGACAGAAGGTTTAAGGGGTGAGGGGGTGGGACTACACCTTCTGACTATAGCCAAATGTTTCCAAATTTGGATTACCCCGCCCTGTCCTTCCACATATTCAAAGAACATTGAGGAATGTTTAATGGTTAAAAAGCACCCTGTTCAGCAACGCACGTCTGCTGAGAAAAGCCGCTGCCTGGCTAACGGCCTAGCTGCTGCCCAGTTAGGAGCCCTGTGACTAACTCCATTTCCTGCACAGCCGTTGCTAAATCTGGTGACTCAACAGTGGCCTGTTCTCTCCCACAGAAACCAACGTATGGACAAACACTTGAGGTGGAGCCATACAATCATCCCCAGTCCGTCCCCCCACTCCACAAGAGCAGGCCAGAAGAACGAAAGAACAGAATAAAATCAGGAAAGCTAGCAAAGAAACCTTCTGTGGTTGCTCAATATTCCCATCCTTTCTTTCAATAAGGGGCTCATAGAAGGCCTCAGGCTTAAAAGTGCAGCACAAGGCTGCATACTGCTGGAGACTCCTGCTCCCTCTAGCTAACAGTGTGGGAAGTGCAGAGCCCTGTATGAGAACACGCAACCCGGTGCCAAACAAAAGCACAGGCTTACCAGACCACCTGGAGCCCAACACAAAAGCAGCGTACCTCTTTGCTGGACACATCTGAAGACAGCTAGCCCATCACCAAGCATTTTTTTATAAGCCTGCTCAACGCACTATTGGGTTCTGTTATCCATTCATCAAGGATGAGTAAGGAATCTGTTTAGCCATACAGAAAAGGGACATCATCCATAACCCCCCCCCTGCTCATGGACCTGGTGAGGTCCCCCAAACGCACCAGAACCACTAGGGCACTGCAGCCCGCTTTCACTAGGCACATGAACTCTGCCACTCACTCGACTGGGGTTGGAGAGTCGGGCCGATAAAAAGATGAAAAAGAATTTAAAGTCCTTGATCCACAGCCATATTATTTCAGAACTAAAAGGACTTCAAAGAGAACCAGGTCAGATCAGCAGGTATGAAACCCACCACTTGCTGAATGGTTTCGACTGGTTTAATTGAGACTGTGAAGGGCCACATCGGCTGACATGCAGGACACAAAGCAGCACTTTAACAACACTGTAACCAGTGACAACAGCTTTAACAAAAATCCCAATAAACCCAGCCTATTCATTTCAGGGTAGAATTAAGCTCTTGATATTAGTCAGTCACAGGGCTGAGCCGGGCTGACCATGGGCACAGGGGTCGGTTTAGCACCCTCATGCCACATCAGCAGCAAGGGCTGTAGGACTGCCCCTGGGGCTGCACAATGTAAGAATGTGTGTTGTGATGCAGACGTGCTAACAGAGCCGTCTCCACGTGCACCGCTGGTCGTATCCACAGCGTCAAGCCTGCTGGGTGTGCACCTGCAGGACAGTTACAGCACAGCCACCAGCACGGTGTCGGGCTGTCTGCACCCTCTCCCAGTGAGACTTCGGCTTTCACTTACATATGTATCAAACCCAAACAACTGCAGCCTTCCATAATTAAAACAGCTGTTTAATTTCATACTGATTACAGCCACACAGCAGACAGAGCGCCCTGCTATCACTACATGCTATTTCAGCATCTACGGTGTATACATTAAACCCCGAACGACTGCACGAGTCCCGCACTGCAGTCGATACACGCTGATGTGGGGGGGTCCTCGGTGCTTTCAATGACGACCAGTCGCCTGCCGCAGACCACCGATGATCAAAGCGCTGAGATTCAGAAGCGACACGGCTGTCATGTTCCATCGATGTGCCTCGCTCTGGCCCAGCAGTGACAGCCTCCTGTCTGGCGTGAGCCTGAGCACACGGGGGGACGGCCACTGATCCACCGAGCCAGCACGCAAGCTGCGTCTGAAGCCGAGACAGTCCAAACATGTCCTGTCCTGGCCGTTCTCTTAAAAAAAAAAAAAAACAACACTACACAGGCTGTACGAAGGTAGGGGGAGGAATCATGAGGGTGGGGTCGTACATTGTGCCGTCTCTGGCGAACCCACAAAGCTTACCCTCAGACACCCCCCCAGCTGCTTAAAGCATGCGCCTGTCTGCTAATCCCAGGCTTCATGGAGGACATCCTTACAGCACAGAGCTTAGCTGTCAGTGTGTGATCATGAAGACATCTTCCTCAAACCACCACTAAAAACGCATTCATTAATAGCAGAGTCACCTCTGCCTTACGAATTTACCTCAACGCAAACATTTAAGAACACCCAGTTTCCTCATAATTAATGACTGGCAGACTCCATATTTCTTCAGAGGACCAACCCTTTCCTATAATTAAGACTCAGAACAGGATGGGAGGATGAGGGCTTGCTACATCCACACTCCCAAAGCAGCACTCTGTTTCACAGACAACATCCAGCTCCCTTCCCTTGACCTCAACTGTCAAATCAGCACCCTGTTCCACTCCAGAAGATTACGACCACAAGATGTGCGCTTTGATCTCTAGAATGCTAAACTTCCAGTGACTCAGAGAAGGAGAAAAGCGTTCATCCCAGTGCTGTGAAGAAGGACCTTCCAGACACAGCAGTGCTCAGTGCCACTTCTCTTCCCCTGATTTTCACCCCATTCAGATCTTTTAGTTCTCTGAGCAGCGGAGCCGCTAGCAATATTTTACAACTGAACCAGCCTGTAGGGGGTGCTCCTGGCCCAAAACAGTTGGTCAGAACAGCCAAAGCTGCCAGTGTGTGTACTATTCAACTTTTGTGCTATAAGCATTATTTCTATAGATCTAACTGCTACTCTTTCTTCTAAAAGTCACAATGAGCACTTTGGACCTATCATCTCTTATATTTCTCCAGAACATACGTTATTCAAAATTTTTACTCCCTAAGCATACAGCTTCCATGAACTACAGAAGTACATCCTCTGTTCTGGCAAAGAAGTGTCGCAGCCAGGGATTCAGGGGCACGTCCATCGCACGTGAGTGAGCGCTCCTCCTCATTTCCTTCTGCTCTCAGCACTCCACACCTGTGTGCTCAGCCCTTGCGATCACGAAAACATTGAAAGCCTGTGAACAGGCAGGAACAGCATGGAGGTTTTAAACACACTGGTCTTCCTCTGAGGAAGCACAGGAGCACATTTCACAAGTCAGATACACACTATGACGAGTCACGTTTCATTTCTGCAAAATTATTCCTGAAGAAAGGGGTGGGGTAGGGGTGGATCAACCCTAGAAGAACTAACAAGCAATTTTCTCCAGACTAAGCTCATGAAAGTTCTGACAGTGTTGAACTGGACTGCTCTCTGCTACCCCAAAGAGCCTAATTAAGAGCAGCTCCTGTGTGCTACTGTTTCATTTGAATTTCCTCGGACAAGGGTATAGCTAGCAATACATTCAGCTGTAAATTAAAATTTTAAAAAAATTGATTGACGAGGCCTTGTATGTGGGGGAGGGGGGGTTCTTTTACGGGTCATTCACCCTTTCACACAGGTGAAATAGACGGGCAATTTGAAAAGCACAAATTATTAAAGTAAAAAAAAAAAAAAACTGCAATGACGCAAGGGAACTTATTTTCATAACTAATTTCAATGATTACAGCATTGCATGAATTAAAACAGGTTTGTGTGTTTACATCTTCAGAAAAAAGCTGCATGTACAAACCTGAAGATGACAGGCGAGACACATCCGATACTACTCTGGAAACCTAGTCTAGCTAAAGAGCCACCAGCAGCACCACACTGAGGCCTGGGAGATTGGGGAACAAAAACCACAGGCTTTGGGAATGGCAACAGAGTTGGCCTTCAAATTAGAATGATCTGATCAGATTCCTACTATTCCTACTACAACTGTGTATTAGCCTGTCGTTACCACCTGGGTTCAAGCCCTTAACACTCCCAGAATGCAGTGCTGCACAAGGGGAAATAAAAGGCAATTTAGTGGGCATGCCGTGGAGCACGGCACTACACTTAACAGTGGGACAGGAGCAGCAGCACCTAATTATGCAGTCTGGGAGTGTTCAGCGTACAGTACACACACGTGCCCGTCTGCTGCACTCACGGGCACATCCCCGTAACATATACCAGCAGCACATTTACTGGACAAAGCTAAATGCTTTATTTTCATTGTGAAATTGCCAGTGTGCTGTTCTTCATGCCGATCAGGAAGCGAACCTTGCAGAGAGATAGTGGTGTGTACAGGCACTCCACAGAACAGAACATGTCTCCCTGTGCACAAACAGCTACAGCAGACTCACAGTACAGTGCCTTCATAACATCGACAGCACACACATCATAGGCCTGCCATTCGCTGCAGATGGTGACTTAGTTGGTGTCCAGCTGATCCAAAAGTCTACAGCCTCATCAACATCCTCTCAGCACCAGAATCCAATGCCTTATTACCACAAGGACTCTGCCCCCCTCACTATGAAGTACTGGTACAGAGCAAAAACAACCTTCTACATGTTCATAATCAGCCAATCAAAGTGAAGGGGTGAAAAGAGGGCAGACTTTGCAAAGCCACCCTGAGATTCAGAGCTTTTCCCAAAGGCAGTAATCCAAGGCAAAATGCCTTAGATTGTTAATAAACATCACCTCCATCAGGAGAGACACAAACAACAATGATATTGATCTAGTGCCATTCGCCTGTCTTACTTGGTGACAGACACTGGAAAGTGGACTTGGGACTAAACAACTTCTTAAAGTCACCGAATTTGCATGTGTTTACTTTGAGCAGAGATTAGCAGCTCATCCTAATAAAGGCAACATGAATATTGCATCTTAGACATCAGTCTGCTTTCCCTCCTCCCATTCTCATTCATGCACAATAAATCACTTCTAAATTAAGCTTTTATGTTTGCATTTTTCATTTCATTATACTCTGGGGCTTTATGTTTAATGTCCTCTCCCCGGCACCGCGGCAACCGCTCCTCTCCCCGGCACCGCTCAATCGCAGGCGCCTGAAACAGCTACTACTGTAACCCGTCAATGGAGAAACCCAATTAATTCAGTTCTGAACCAACACTCTGAAACACATTATAACAGTACTGCTCTGAGCAGCGTGAGTGTGTGTGTGTGTGTGTGTAAGCATGAAAAACTGCACGAGTGTGTACACCATTGTGTTGATATATGCAAACTGGCGCACCTCAGCCCTGCTGTCCATGTCACAGCGAGACGCAGCAGAGCTGAAGCCTGGGCAGCATTTATCTTGATGGAGGGAGGGCTGGAAAATTTATTTTTGGGCAGGAGGGGCTGCACAGTTGCCCTTTATCAGCTCTGCCACGAGGGGAACTCGTCACACACGATGGAAGTGCTGCTCGTGTGGGGGAGCCATCGCTGTCCGTGTGCCTCTCACACTGCCATACTGATCTGGTTTCACGTGGCCATCCCAGACAGCTGTTATAAATAGCCGCCACGCAGAGCTTGTGAAAAGCTGAAGCTCACACTATTTTCTCAGCACCTGATTATTTTAGGAAAGGTCATTTTTACCTCCTCCATCCACTCCCTGTCCAGCAAAATGCCCCCCCATCCATCGGTTGTGCATATTGTGTTGGTTAAACACAGTTGCCTAGTAATAAATGCCCTTCCAAACTAAAAGCCAAACAGATTTGCCAATAATGCCATCCTGTTACTTTCAGTGATTCTCTGAAGGCTCACAGTGACTGACCCGACTCAAAACAGCTGACTAGGTGACAGGGTTGGACTCCGCTGGACAGGACCAGAGCCCAGCTCAAGGGCAGATCCTGTGTCACACATCTCATGACATGACCATCCAAGCAAGAGTGTGTGTGAGAGGAGGCACTCACGTCAGGGTACTCCTTCACAGGCACAAACAGCTTCTCCTGCAGGTGAACCACAGGCCCAATAGGGTCTGGCAGCTCCAGAGGATGCTTGTCCACCAGGCCATTCACCGAGTCGTTGTACATGTCCTTCCGTACTCTGTTGATCTCTGCAAGGTAAGCAGAAGGCCATGAGACAACACAGTGACACAGCATGGACAGTATTCTACACCCCGGCTTACACACTAGCTGCACATTTGGTCTAGGACGGTACCAGCAAACATTGCTTGTGTCTCTTGGCCTCACTGGAGATGCCACTTCAACTGCATCTTTTCAATGAAGAACAAGGAAGAAGGACAGAAGGAAATGCCTGTGTGTGAATCAGCTGATGGTTCACTCTGAAATACAGAACCAGCGCCATAGTACTGTCAGACGAAGTGTACAGGTCACGGGTGGAGCCACTACACTAGCAAGCACAAAGGGAATGAGATGTTTTCAGAGTGACCTTGAGGAAACAGCTCCCCACCCCCCCTTCGGACGCATGAGTGCACTTTCACCAATGGCTGGCCCCACATCCAGCTTGCAGGGAGGCAAGGCTATCCTGCCTCTTTAACTGCCACCCAGTGACATCCCAAACTGAAGCAGACAGGAAACAGATGTGAGAGAAACCGCCAGTGAAAGAAAGGCACAGAATGGGCGGGCTCTGCAGAAAGGCCCACCCAGAGACGGCAGGCACGCCGATCCTCACGGACGTGTTCACAAGGTTCCCCTGGAACGTCTTCCTAATAACCGCCATCCATCTTAAACAATTTCCTTTTCTAAACCTTTGCTTTCTTCCTCTGTCCTTTTTTTTTTTTAATTCCCTTTCTCTCTCCAAATGTCACATTAACATAAAGCAGCAGGGAGGCCATCCGCCAACTGGCACGATACTTGACAACCCCTAATTTGAGCTCGGCAGTGCCGGCAAGCAGAGCTTCTCTCAACGCTGAGTCTCCACCACCCCTGTGCTGCACGACTCCGCCATTGGCGCTCACTGGGTCAGAACCCAAGAACAGCTACACAGGGCTGCAGAATCTCTCTACCTCCACCATAAGGACAGGCTCAGTAACATCACTGACTTGCAAAGCCACCATACTGAGCCTCAGAGTTCAGACATCACAGTCTACTGTTAAAGCAAATAGGTACTGAAAACAAACACATGCGTGCGCGCGCGCACACACACACATCGCCAGCGGCTCTCCAGTGGGAACACCTGAGTTCTCCATGCATCATGGTCGGGCTCGGAGGGAAACACTTCAGAGCCCGGGCTGCCATTTCACTTTGTCCCCAAGAGACACCCTCCTCAAAGTGTCACAGATGGACGCTTGTGGGGCGCCGTGGGGGTGCACCAAATCGCACTGGCCTCACTTGGCCCCTACAGCATGGCTGTCTTCAGAGTGATTTCAGCATAGCAGATGCTCGGCCACAGAGCTGCAGAGATGCCCCCAGGTACAGCGTGCCTCTGAGAACAGAGCCCATGCAGCACTCTCACGCTGTTTACAGCGTGCAAAACAAGCAACACCGTCACTTCAGGAAGTTCTGGCCGGCGGAACCTCTGAACCTCATGGGTGTAATCCACAGCCACCCCCACACCAAAATGGCACTTAGTCATCCCAAACTACTACAGATGGCTGCGCAGCCGAGGTCAAAGGCAGGACTGTGGAGTCATCATCACACGAGAGGAGCATCTGCTGAGCCCCACCAGGCCACAGGTCGCATCTGGCTTCAGCGGTGTGGGTGGCAAGAGTGTCCTACTAATGCAGCCCCCCAACCATCAACGGCAAAAAGTGCTAAAAACACGTCAGGACACCGGTGACATGGGGGGTGTTACAGTCTGTCCTTGGCCATTAGCTAAAAATTATCATCTTTAGTCAAGAGAACCACATTCTGCTGTCCACTCATTTAGATAAGAAGCAGCACAGAACTCTTCATGCGTGAGGACAGACCTTGTCCTCCTTGGTCCAGAGTGGACATTCATCTCCCTCGTTAGTGTTACGGTAAATAAATTCATGACAACATTTCAGCAGGGAGGAAACCCAACCACAATGCACTGACCTACAAACGCTGCCTGTCAGCAGCGGGGTCGCTGCACAACACTGTCCCCCTGCAGACCACACAGGAATCCCCTGCGCTGCAGAACACAGAGTCTCGGTCCATCCTGCAGACAATCCCACAGGGCCATAACCTCTCTGTTACCTTTAGCAGGAATCTTCTACTTTATACATGACATACATTTTATATTTTTATGCTTTTCCCTTTACATGTATAACTTGTGTGAGAATTGCGTGACTTAATTGTGTGCTTTTGATGATAGGACAGCACTTACTGTCAGATGTTCTGATACTGTGTGACCCCGTTCGTGACATGCACGTGTGCTCTCATTCATTGGAAGTCGCTTTGGACAAAGGCGTCTGCTCAATGAATAAATGTAAACGCACCCCGCATCTTCCCTGGTACAAGGTCACATGTGCGTAGAGGACAGCAGTTAACAGGAGACCGTTTGTGTTAAATTCCATGGTGATTTAAAACAGCAAGATAGTAATGAGTTTGTGTGAAGGAGGTATGGGGCCAGATATGGCGACGTTATGAACAAGGTGCAGAAGTGACAGGGAAAGAACACATCCACCACACAGGCAATAAGAACTGCACTGAGACTGCAACAGGATACACACGCGCGCAATATGACTACCCGACAACCTGTGTAAAGCAGCCTTAAACGAAGGCAGACGAGTCCTTAATGCCCGTCACCTGACAGTGACTTGAGTGACAAGCGGACAGGGAGAGCTGTGGATAATCGGACCAGTCCCAGGTTATCCTGCACACAGTCATCTGGAGCAGACTGAAGCATCTGCCGGAGACGAGTAATATTAACAGATTTGTTGTGGGGGGAGGGGTGTCAATTTAAAAAACAAACCTGATTAGTTAAAGTGCTTCCATGGACCAAAATGAGAATTTTTCCACTCTCAAGGTCCACAGCACTGTGTAAGGTCCACAGCAGAGTAACCCTCTCCCTGCATCCATAACCAGAATACTCGTACTGTCACATCCTAACCTGCCCCAGACAGTTAGGGTTTCACCGCTAGGAAAACGGCCCATACAAGCACAGGTGTCCTGTTATAATACAGTACACAACGAACGCACATTTAAAACATTACAAAGAATTCTGCCATGTTCCTTTACAAGTCATTTCTCATTTCATCTTTGTAAACACCTTCCACAACAAACAACCTCGTTAAAATTCCTCCTTCCATCTAAACGTGGGAGTGGAGCCACCAGCGTACAATCTTCACAAGACAGGGCGCGTGAGTTCCTGGGGGGCCCATTCGGCGTTCTGAGGGCCGTCAGTGGCCAGCAAAGTGCTTCGTCATCGTCACACAGAGGAAACGCCGCGCGACAGAAGGAGGCACAAACACGAGCTGTCCGCACAGCCAAGGGGCTGAGAACGAGCAGCGGCTGGACACTCGTCATCAATGCTGCGACATCACTTCTGAGTGATGTTTTAACCGTTCGTGCAGTTACGCGTTTTACTGCAGAAATCCTAACTAGTCAAACGTCAGGGTTCGAATTCACAAAATTAACCACCTTAACCCCCTGCAGTCCATTAAGGAAATTGTGGTTAGAGGTTTTCTGCAAGCAGAAGCTACAAACCACAAGAGAGACCTTAATCATGGGGGGAGGGGTTCACGCCGCACTGCCCCCATGTCACCTCAAGTCCTCCCACCGCACTATTCACACAAAGCAGCAGCAGCACTGGGATGTAGTTCCTGCACTTCCACACATTTATACCCTTTATTCCACTCAGGCCTCACCAACGCCAGCATCTTTTGAAAGAAAGGGGTTTGTTGTCATCAAACTGGAGGATATGTACCGTTAAATTGGAAACCCTCTTAAGTGTAATTTAGCAGAGTAGATTCCTGGGGAGTGTAGTTAAAATGTTTCCACATGCAAATGCATTGAGATTCCTTTCAAAAAGCCCCAAGCAGATGGTCCCTAAGCGAACTGAAATTCTGAACAAAACGGCCTAATCCAGGACCCAGGGAACGCAGGACAAACCAAACAGAAGCAGAGAAGTCATGATGCAGTGATGAAAGGCTGGACTCCTCTCCTCTCAGAGCCCCCAGAACACATCAGGCCCTACGCTCAAAGGCCCTACTGTCCCCAAAGGAAGTACAGAGAAATTAATCACGGACACACAGACACACACAGCAGGAACACGGTGCAGGATGTCCCATGAAAACAGACCAGGAAATGAGACAAAAAAAAAAGAGAAAAATAGCAGGAAAGAGGGTGCAGGATGGCAGGATGTTTGCTTCACATTCAGTCAGTGGGGCTAATCAGAAGTATGTGTCTGTCACAAACACCATTCAATCACAAAAGCGGAGCATCACATTGCAAAAACAGTCAGCAGTGCAAGGCAAAAGGAGTGAGCACTAGAGCACTGCGGGTGAAGTTCTCTCGGTATTCCTCGTCCTCCCTGTCCATTAACCGCCCCCCTCACAAAAGGCAACAATGACAGGAAGCAGCGAGCTGTCAGAGTAGGAAGGACGCAGTCAGCCTCAGTGTGTTCGGTCAAGATAACCAGGGCGTGGCTTCCTCCCTCTCTATACTGTCTCCACGGATACAGCACTGACGCGCCACTCTACCAGCAGCTCTGGGGCAAAAACAAAGCACCCCCTTCCTTACAATACATCTCCAGGCCCAGCATCCTCTCTTCAAGCTGTGAGCCACCAAGATCCAATGTCACGCAAGAGCGTCCCAGAATGGGTGCTTAATGGCGGACATTGAGCTGTCAGAGCGGGAAAGGGCTGCCGAGGGCTACAGCTCCACACACGCACGCTGAGAGATATGCTGATTTTATCGAGGATGCGGCCGAGAGTTGTCACTTTTCAGCGGTCAAAACACAGGACCTGATGACTCATGCCATTTACACAGCGAAAGGGAGAGAACGGCCGCTTATCTCCGCGCTTTCCCCCAATTGCGGGAAAAGGTGAAACACCATAAAGCACCGTCACACACTGCGAGCTTTAATCATGGAGAAAGAGCAGCACTTTAATGTCCATGCAGGGCAGCATGGGATCAGGGGGCCTCTTCACTGCTGCACGGGCTGTTCCACCTCACACATTCTGTGCTTAAGTGCTGTGGGGGGAGGGGGGACACATGACATTCCTGAGTACCCCACCCCCATAGAAAGAACAGAAACACACACACACACCCACACAATAAAACTGCTCTGTCACTCACTCACATAAAATAAAACCGCTCTCTCTTGCTTTTTCTCACACACACACACACACACACACACACACACACACGAGGGATGGCACCATCTCCAGAATGATTCAGAAGATACATGAGCACAGTTTTCAGTGGAAGCATGTCTGCTGGACATAGTTGGATGCTGTGTCCCTTACAGCTCAGTGTGCGAGACTGAACAGGAGCTTTCCAGGAGCACTCGGCAGCGTCACTCATCACTTCAAACATCTGACTAATGACCTGAAGGTGCACTACAACAATCTCCCCACCTCAAGGGAGCGAAAAGCCAAGTAAGCTGTCCATCTAGAGCCATTTCTTGACCCTTTCACTTTAGAGTCAAATTATTATTTAATCTCCCAGTTTTTTTTTGGAAGGGGGTTTAACACCAACTGTGTACTGAAATAAAATGCCTTCATAACCACAAAAACCACCACGTGACTTTGTCACATGACAACTAAGTTGTAGAAGTATTCACAAATATCCTGCGTGCAGAAGAGATGACTTGTGGTGCTTGTACAGTTACTGACATTAACACACCACAGCACACATTCCAGTGATGAAGCTCCTACACACCCTACAACAAGACATACAGGAGGCTGTGGAGCTGAGCTTCATCTCTGCACGTGGACTTCATGGAAACACACACAAGCAGAGCAACACAGCACAAGCTGATCCCAGACAGCTAAATTATTCATCCAAGATTTATTGCCTTAAACACCACCCGGAAACAGTAGGACGGCAAACTGCAGGCGGCTTGATCGATTATTGCATTTACCTGGAGGAGGTGTATGATGTTAACAGGATAACTGGGAGACAGCCGGAAGTGGGCATGTCGCACAAGGCGAAAGAGCGGCCATTCAACAAGGGCTGACGCATTAGCAATACACTGAGACAAGATGAAACGAGAAGAGACTAAACGAGAAGACTGACGACCAAAACAACACAAGTGGTCAGGGTGACCTGAGAAATTCAGCACATTCATACACCTCTCAGACTACACACAGTTATAGCTGTGGGGCACAAACTGGACTCATTCTCCCACTGCAAGCAAAGCAGAAGTGGGGTACAAATTTGGCACATTCCTGTCCGGTCATTTTAACCATGTTGGAATGCACCAATGACCCATAGCAGACTTCACTGCACCAGACAGGACCGGCTCCTGAGCAGGGCCCAAGTGGGACAGACTACACTCTTCATCCTCAAGTGAAGTGCTAGAGCCATTTGGTGGGAGGACCCAATGCAGAGTTGGAAGGGTCAGTCTATAACAAAAAGGTTTTCTGGGACACAACTGCTTAATTATCAGAAATATGGGTAGCTTGTATCGCAAAATTATGCTGGGGGGGATAATATAATGTGTTAACAGCTGAAGCATTTCATGTAGTTGTACACCAAGTTAAGCTCAACAGATAAACTCGTAGTATTCTGCAAACAGCCATCTGTAAGCCCACGCCCAGAGCAGAGGTCGCTTAGGGTGTGGAAAAGAGCCATTTCTACACTTGTAGCCCCTCTTTTTGTACCAAACACTCTTGTGTGTGTGTGTGTGTGTGTGTGTGTGTGTGTGTGTGTGTGAGTGAGTGAGTGAGTGAGTGAGAGAGAGAGAGAGAGAGAGAGAGAGAGAGAGACAGTGTTTCAAACCATATGCTCTCACCAATCCATTGTGCTTGTGAACACTGGCTGCTTTTGGGATGCCTTTACTTGTCGCACCATGGAAAGGTCATGGTGGTAAATTCTAATTAATTACATTATTAAAGGTAGAAATGTGAAGAACAGATGCTGACGATCAGTCATGTTGTTTATGTTTAGTGAAAATTTGAGCATCTCAAGATGTTCAAGCTGCCCAAAGGCAGAATGCGGTTAACAAATTGTGCCAGAGATCCATACGCTTTTTTCTTATATACAGGCAGAAAAACCTCTGCATATACAGTAGGTATTCGCACATATGTGCTCGCAACTACAGATGTTTATACATGCAGTTAATCATGAGTACAGATATACAAGTATTTATATTATATTGTTATTATTCTTTGTGCAGGTATCCATACTTCTGTTTGTACGTAGACGTATTTGCACATGCAAACATATATAAGTTTGTCGCAGACCAGCAAAGCATTCTTCTGTTGTGTGAACACAGTATCATTTTGGGTTTCTTTGACTTGCCCTTCATGTCACCCTGATAGCGTAGTCTAGAGGCTCGTTGAGCCTAGCCTCACTGCCTGCTGTTGGAGTGGTCGAAGTCCCAGGCCGGTCCCGTTTGAGGAGAATCCCGGGAAGGTGTCTGGCTGTGTGTGATCAGCTGTCTCCATTAACACTAACACTAACGCTGTACCTTGAGTCTAACTCCTAATCCTACTCCCTGCATGTTAAAGTCAATTTTATTTATTTATTTTCATTTACCACGTTTTTTGGTATATATGTATATACATATATATGTACAGCATATATACATACATATATAAGACCCTAATACTTAAAAAAAAAAAAAAGTGCTATTCCTTCTTCAGAAGTCCTTATAGTTAACCATTATAAATATTATTTCTATGAAACACAATAACAGGTACAAAAAAAGACTCTCACACAGCACCATACTAATACAGGAGAAACAAGCATAAAACCAAACGAGGGAAAAAGGTTTTCATTGTCTCTGAGAGTGGAGGAGCAACACCTACACAGGAGTAAAGAAGAGAAGAGAGGAGCTCTCAGTGCAGAGGAGTGTGAAGAAATCAAAGGGGCGCAGAGCCGTGAGAGGCAGAATCCTGAGAGGAGCCTAGACGCAGCGATGGAGCGGGGTCACGCTGAGATAAAAGGCGCCAGCAGACTGGATGCCGGGCTTCGAGAGCCTCGTTCAGGATTCCTGCACAGTTGTGAAGAGTCTACAGTACATATTTGCACATGCTACACGCCTCGGATAGCAATGGTGCTGTTTGCCGAGGCACAGAGTGCGAGTGGACCCAAGTTAGTTAAAAAATAAATAAAATATATATATATATATATATATATATATGCAGTTTGCTCTTCCAAAAGGGTTTGAAAATGAAAAAAAATGGTATGATATGTAAGAGCAGAAATGCCCCAAAAGACAGATGATTTACTAACTCTAGTTCTCCTCCATTCACTGCTGATCATGAAGGCCTGTTTCCCCCCACTCCTAAGATAATAATATAATGATCCAATTTTAGTCATTCTGTTTACTATAACTATTGGTTTGACTCACATTTTCCTCTTTCATTAATTTTCATACTCTTTGCATCCTGTTGCATGGTTTTATGGCTTTAACATCCATCGCTTCCATTTCACACATTTAAGTGTGTGGGCATTGCATTGCCAGTTGTGCGTGTTCATTTGTGTGTGCGTGCGTGTGTGTGGTTTTGGTTCGTTTTTATTAACTTGCTTAAATTATATTTTTGAAGTGTTATTGTTTGTTATTTATTTTTTTTTTTGTTTGTGCTTTTGGTTTTTAATTAATTCCCACATTATAATTTTGTGTTCCCATTTTCAGTTGGCACTACAGTGTTTAACAGTAATTTCTTTTTATACACTTTGTTTTATTAAACTCCTCGTCTCATATGAATATTCATTAACATCTACATGCATGGCTTGTATCCATTTTTTTGGCTTGAATGGATAGTTTTATTTTGAAACTGAAAGAGTACAAAAAGATTATTTTTAGCTTGCATATTTAGATAAATATCTATCTAGTTTTGCCAATCAAAATTATAAATCACTATGGCTTATATATTTTAGTACGGTATTTAGCAAATTTACTTAAACGAACTGTTACTAATACTACCGTTTAACTCAAGCTTTTGTTGTAACTGTACTAACAACCATTTTTGTGTCTGACTCTTCCTTATTTACTAAAGTACTAACCAGTTCAAATCACCCCAGTCCAAGTCCTTATCACAACCTACACACAGGACTCACTGTCCAATTCCACCCCTATTTCCCAAGTCCCTCAGCAAAGAGTGCTTGTTTAAGCCTTCCATATACAGAAACTCTCCTTTGTCTCTTTAAAAGTCAGTGACAGCAGGAAGTAGTGCATGCTCCTCAATTCTGAGTCACCAGACCACTTTTTAATATCTCAAATCAAGTCTGTACATCAGTGTTAGGAAATTTAAGTTATGAAAGAGTTTGCAAGAGCAGAAGCTGCCAGCCACCTTACGGAATATAGCTCCGTTCTAACTCCAGCATGGAGATCACTCCGTGTTCTGGTTCACTCTGAAGTACAGGGAGTAAACCTCAAGAATTGACCAGGAACTTCACAACAAGCCAGCAATTAATGGCTAACATTTATTTTCATGCTGTGAAGAGCAAATACTTCAGATGCAGTGCTAAATATTTCTTTTATGCATTTATTTATTTTTTTTATAACAAGCTCTGTACGAAATTTGGTTGGCATGGATTTATATTGTACCGGATTCAAATAAAAAAGGGATTCCAGTTTCACATTTTTATTTATTTATTGCTCTATTGATTTTCAGCCTTTTCTGTATTCCAACTTTCCCTCTAACAGTCAAATCATCTGATCTGCAAAGACTAAGGACACCAGGTGAGTGGTTGACAACAAAGGTAAGGTGTTCTGTTTTAATCAAACTGCTCGACTGCTGTTTAGGGACCCTTGTCAATTCATTATTGTCTGATCATGAGTAATGCTGCTTCCTTCCACTGCGATCTCTAAAGTAATAAATAACTGCAGAGACGTACTGCATTGACACAAGGTCTGTCCTACTTCAGTATCCAATAATCCCGATAAGGGGGACGTCTAGTGACATTGTAGAATATCGGAACTATTTAAAGCTTTTAAAAATGTGTCAGTCATACGGCTCTTTTCATTTTTAGAATTTGCATTTTCAGTCATTCAGAGTTAAAAGATAAATAAGTGTGACGTTTTGCTCTATGTGCATACATTAAAACTTTTTTACGATAAGACTGAGTAGTGTTAAATACTTCTGCCAGTATTAAATACATTAGCCAAGCTCTAACGGCATTGCACTTTTTTAGTTGTTGAATGTAGTTGCAGCATTGACAATGGAGTGAGTGTCCTCTTTGTCCTTGTGGCTGAAGTCTGTTGTCTCATTCGTCAGGTGAAAATGTAGATTAATAACTGGGGCAAATGGTTAGCCTCGCTGACTGAGCTAATCGAACTTTGAAAAGGGAAGATTTGACATATGCTCACAAACGCTGAGACCAAATTTGTGGCGGCAACCGCGGTTGCATGCAGAATGATTTATCCTTGTGAAATGCCAGATCAGGGTTAATTCTGGGCCAGGATTTTCTGATGTGAAAATTTAATGTGTGCAGTTGTACAAATTCAGGGTTCTGGAACTCACTGAGTTTGAGGCATATTAAAACATGAATATTAAAAAGAGGAAAACACAAAAGAGTCATATGAAGGTGTGTTGTGTCTGGGGAGGGGACACTAAATGATTCAGGGAGAGCAGAGCAGAACAGAGGCCCTGCAACATGCATTATAGATTTTTTTATGGAGTAGATGTAAATAGGAGCTTTTGTCGGTTTTTTTTTCCGGTTCACGATTTTCACCTATGCCCCCACAGCTATTCTCAAGAGAAATGATAAGAAATGTTGTGCAGGAACCTTCTGTTGTCTTGGGAGGGCCCATGTGTGTTTTCTGAATACCTGAGGCGTGCACCTTTAACATGCATTGGTTTCCACCTGATGTCCACCAGTCGGCTCACATTCGTTCGGTTTGTTTGTGACAGGAATGCGTTTTCAGTGCATGAAATTAAAACAGGCCCTACACTGAAGCCGCTGGTGAGCAGTTGTGGTGAGAATGCCGTGTGTGTGATTGATGCTTCTCGTGTCAGGCCATTTTCTGCAGGTCTGATGGTTTCCTCTCATGCCTTTAGGAGTCATGCTGGCCAAACTGCAAACTATTTCTATAAGCTTTTTGTGGGACTTTTGTCTCCATTAGATGGAGTACTAAGTGAGCTGAAACTTTTTTTTTTTTTTTATCCTGCAATTTAGAGATGTTAAAGTGAAAATTTAATCTTAGTTTATATATCACCTCAGTTTTTAATTAAGGTAATGTTATAAATAGGTAATTAACTTGCAATTCGCATCAGATTAAAATAAATGTGCCGGTTTTATAGGCATGTTAAGCAACTCTTTATACAACAAACCTGTCTCTGCCATGGGCTTAGGGGAAGAGCATCAGAAATTTTGGCCAGAAAAATCTAATCTAATACATTACTTTCTTCTTTTGATGAAAATCAGGGGCTTCAAAAAATAATAAGAGGGGAAGCTGAATTTTGTGGACGGGACGCCACAGTCCATGTTGTTTTGCTCTCTTGTTGTTTCTAATTTGTGCCATTATCTATCAGACAAAATGGCTGATCAATTTAAAAAGTTTTTCAGAGAGCTTAAAGCTCTCATGTGCTCACTGCTACATTCACTATACACTGTAAAATCTGGAACATGATGTGAACCCATGATTCATTTTAATTCAGTTTATTTTTATATAGTGCCTTTCACTACAAGATGCTTCAAAGTGCTTTACTGAAGAATGTGCAGATATTACAGAAATAACAGAAAGTTAAAAAGTGAAGAGTTGAAGTTAAAGACAAGGATAAAGTCAGACGACAGGAAAGAAGAGGAACCAAAAACAGTGGGGAGAAAACAAAACCTCTGGGGGCCCAAGGTTGACTGGCTGCCCAGCCCCTCCTGGGCATGCTAACATTACAGATCACGTCTTTCATTACAGATCAGCTTTACTATAAGCTCAGTGTTACAAATGTACAGTGAGCACATGCATTATATTTGAATATGCATCATTTGTTTAAAGAGTAGCACAATGCAATGTTGAGAAAAGAAGTGATCTCCTTTGGTTACCTGCTGTCTGGAAGTGAGTGCCTGTCTGAAAAATGATCAGTATTGTTTTCCCAGTCACTTTGTGTGTTTTCTTTCAAAAACAAAACCCACTTACTAAACACTGACTCGGTAGCACTATGACCTGTTTCAAACACTGTCAATCCAATAATGCTCCAATACTTCAAATGACCATTGGCACACAAATAAAAATTAAAAATTTAAATCAGAAATACATTACTATCATTTGTTATTTATTTAATCGTTTTTATTACTGTAAATATATTACTATTATTATAAATGTAATATTTTAGTAATGTATGCAAATCCATGCTATGCATACATGTGCATTCAGCAGTACATACATACATTCGTGTATATAGCAGTGTCATGCATACAGCTGTACATACATACATCCGTGTATATAGCAGTACATACATACATCCGTGTATATAGCAGTGTCATGCATACAGCAGTACATACATACATCCGTGTATATAGCAGTGTCATGTATACAGCAGTACATATATGCATACACTGTATCTGATCCCAAATACAATAATGCATAAAAACAAAACATGCTTTCACGAGTTAAAATTTACAAAATATTCAAACTGAATTCCATTGTTCTTAATTTTGGATACATATACACAAAATAATAAAAATAATATCAATAATGATAATAGCCAAAGTAAAATTTACTGTTTTTCCACTGGAGTGGAGATAAAGTAGTTGATATTCACGTAAGTGTGTGCTAATAGACCATGTTCGACTGAGAATGTGATGTGATGGGGCGTTTTATTTTCTCGTGCTGGTATTATCAGCTTCCATGCTTACTGACCTAAAGCTGTGGAATCCTCCTAGGGGGTCTGGGCTACGGCTCTGGGGAACACTGAGTACATGAATCATTGCAGGGGTGCCATAATATAAATTAGTAATGTGGTTAGTCATGCGATTCTTACATTACAGTGATAGGCCCCTCGAAGTACGTAGCTGCCTGCTGGTGGACTTAAAGTATAACACGTTTTGTGCATTAATGGGAAGTAACAGGAAAAATGTAGTCATGCAGTTCCATTGACTCTGATTTGCAGAATTCAGGGAGACAGTCCCGTTGTTTCAGATGCAGGCTGGACTGATTCTGTTTCCCTTCTGCTGTGTTTGTCTGTGTTGAGACACATGAAGAGGAGCACATACACATGGTGTCTAATTAATGCCATCAGTCCTCTTGTGGTTCAGTGGCTGAAGTTTGACGAAACAGTCAATGTATTTGTGAGTTGTTTTACCTAATTTCTGAATTAGTCTGAGAGCTCATGTTAAAGAATGATTCTCACGGGACTAAATATAAATTGTGTTTTGACGGACAGCAGCGCCCATTGTCTCTGAACGGACATTGACGTACGCGTATTTATGCATAGTACACATAATTAGAGTGGGTGTTCTCTGTGCTTTTTTGTATGTATTTTTGTTCCAAATTTCCTTGTACTTTGTGTTTTTCATGTAATACATTTTTAATAGCTTTACAGAAGGATAACAGCTTATGGGAAAAAAAAAGCAGACAGGGCCTATTTGAATCCTATTCATACCGAACCTCTGTGTGTTTTTATAGAGGACGGTTTTACTAGCACATCTCACCATGAAGAAAAAAATAAAAACACTCTTCCTCGGGAGAAAGTGATGGATGGTCCATTTACTAACCCCCTGGACCAGTGATATTGACCGATTTTCTATCAAGGGATTGATGTCACTCACAGAGACCAAGAACCTGCACTGTTGCTATGACAAAATCGCTAAGCCTCCTCTACCTGTTGGCACCCCAAGTGGTTTAGACGGGGGTAGCGCCTGTTTCGCTGCTTGTCCTAATGACAGCCTATGTACACTGTACAACTCAACTGGGTTACTGAATTGTTTCATGTCAGTTGAGCTTTAAAGATTGAACCACATTTAGAAAACAAAACAGTGTTTCTCCACCATTTCCATTACTTTCTCTGTATCTATGACAGTCAAATTTCGTAGCACTCATACAGATCTCTATTGTTGTGTCTCTTAGTAAAAGGATTATCAGTTCTTTTCACTTTATTGCAAACAGATACATTGAAAATGAATTTTGATGCATTATCTATCTATAGATGCACCCATGCAAGTTAAAAATCCACTGAGTAGTTCTTAGTCTCAAATATCGGTTGAAATATTTGGTTGAAAAAATTTTAATCACCAGCAATTTTTGTTTTTAAATCCTGAAATTCAGTTGACCCTTTAAGCAGTTAAATGATAATGTCAGTGAAGATTAATAAATAAAAGTTACTTGAAATGGAAAAAAATGGTAATTGAAAGAATACTATATTACTATATATACTATATTACTATTAAACATGATTGACATGGTGTTGAGATCCCATTCAAATAAGTATTTAAAATCAAAAGTATCAGACTGAAAACAACATGTATTTTTCCTGGCATGATATCTGTAAATCAGGCAGTGTTTATGATTTTGCTGGGAATGTGTGTGTTGTTGGGGAGGGGCGATGGCAGTGGAGTGCTTCAGAGTTGGCAAATCCAGATTGTAGACATGAGGACGTTCTTAATGTCTTAATGATTGAGGGAAGTCAGTGGAACATGCAGCCAATTGCCTGCTGTGGAAAAATTGAATATATGATCAGAATAGGAAGACTTAATATGAGTTTAATTATACTTTCTTGTCTCAACATAGCAGGCTGCAGTTACAAACATTGTACAGTGCTGTGTGAAACGAATCAGTAGCTTTTCATATTTGCTGTACTTGTTTTGAGACCATTATGTATTGACAGGCCACACAAGATTAGTCTCCCTTCTCAGATTGTCAGATTTTCTGTAGGGGGAGGGGAAGGAAGTACTTAGTTTTGTGGAAAATGGAACCAGCAGTAGTTGAAAGTATCCAGTAGTAAGGGTCAGCCATGATCATGGAAGGTCTGGTCCTCATGAGATGTGCTGAGCCTATAGTGAGAGGTTAGGCCATAATGAATGAGCCTTGCAGCAGGGATAGATGAGTTGGAGGTGTGATTTGTTTTACCTCTGAATGACTTAATTTTACATTTACATGCCTTATATTGTGAGAATCCTTGTGGAATCATTATTTCAATACTTAAGTATCTGCAACTAGTGTTCTGTGTATGGATTGAGTCAAAGCTGTTTTAAAACTGTAGAAACCAGAGTTCTTACCTGAACTGTGCAGTATATTTTACCACATTTTTTTATCTGACATTACTGTGCTACCATTGATAGCTGTGCTGAAACATTATATCGAGGAGTGTACACTGTAGTGACTTCTCATTACACTTTCTGATGTTAGGCATCCATGGATGTACAGAGGGTTCTCTAGATATGTAATTCCAACATAACAAAAATCCGTATATGTGCAAGAAATTACTAAATATAATAATATAATTTTCGGCTGCTAGATAATGTGCCTCTGAAGGAAAAAAAAATCCAAACTTAAACTTGTGATCGATTTAGAGGTAAAAATTAAAAGTACTTCCTTATAATTTTTCATCAGTTGCGTATGACCTAGGTTATCTATTGAGAAAATTCAGACGCATAGAAAAGCCAATTTACATAATGGATTGCGGAACTCGTTAGTTACGTATGTTGAGAACTCTCTGTATTTTACACTTTCCATTCAGTATCTCTTTTAATACTGAAAACATTTTACAAGAGGTGGTGAAAACAAACAAAAAAGTTTTTGTAGTTCACATCATTATATTGTAGTCTGTAAGGTGGCTGGCAGCTGGCTGGACTTAATTCATTAATGATTCCTTAATGGCCATTTTAGCAATCTGACTGACTGCCAGGGAAATTTCTGGCAGACTTTCAAATTCAAACAGCAATGTGGAGACCTGGCTCCAAACGAATGCTAATTACTTGGATTTCCACACTCGATTCCGGACAAGAGAAGTGATAAACTTTTGATCCTAACACCATTCCTGGCACATGCAAGCAAAGTTAGGCCTCTTCAGTGTCACTCTGTCAATAAAGTTTTTTTCTGTGTGTATAAAGACATTAACAGTCCTCTCTGTGTTACAGAAAAGAAACCCAGATACACACTGATGTTTATCAGCTCCCCCCCCCAACCCCAAAATGCAGGTCCCGTCTATGAAGAGGACGGTGCCAAACTGGAAAGAGCTCTGTCTCTTGTGTGCCTTCCCCTCCAAACTTACAAACTCACATAGGCACACACACACGCACACACGCACGCATGCACACAGACACAGAAACAGACATTCCATCAATGCCAGGACCCTGAACAGTGACGGCAGACATAAAAATGAGTTGCCCTGTACTGAGGGAAGTACGGAAAAGCAAAGAGCGGTGACAGTGTCACACTCAGCTGGGAATGCTCCTTCAGAGTGCAGCCGCCAGAACCCCTCCATGTCCCCCCCAGGACAGAGCCACGGGCTCCCCGAATCAGGCTCAACCGTCACTTTACATGTGCAGTTTGTCTGACAGATGACTATGAAGCATGTATGAGTTTTGCTGCATTTTTTGTCTATTTTCAGTATGTGTAAGGTGCTTTGGCTGAGCAAATTAATATTGTATGGTTCTAAATCAACGTATGCTGAGTCTAATGCAATTACCGTTCATGTGAAAATTAAGGTTTTTTTTACAGCTGTGTAAGATTCAAAAACACGCATATTTGGATATAGTGATAAATAACACTTGATTTTCAGTAGCCACAATTTTCCTAGGGGAACTTTTAGTTACTTTTGAATAGTTTAAAAGCACTAAAGAATACATTTTATCTTATAGTTCTTGAAACTGTATGTTCTGTGCTGACTACTAATGATTTCAGAACCATCTTAAGATGACTTAACTTCGCTTCAAAGCACAACAGGATTGTACGAAGGTGTTTTTTTAATGAAGCAAGAGGTGAAATATCATTTTTTTGCAGTAAGAAGAAACAACCACTGCATGCATTTGGATGCCATTCAAGGCGATGGTGATCATTTTCTCCAAGAGAGGAGTCAAATCTCACATTTTTGCAAATCTGCTGTTAGTGATTAAATACCTTCAATGGGGTAAAAATGTAAAAGAGACTCGAAATTTTAATGAAGAGACTTCATTCAGTCTAAATTGGAAATGTTCTACTTTTCCCTCACTTTCCTGATGAAAGATTGCGATTAGATAAAAGCAATATTCTCACATCAGTGATTACCAAGATTAAACCTTAACGTTAGCATTAGCATAACAATGTGTCAGAATGGAAATTGCGCAGCAGCGCGATCGCAGGGGCGTGCGAAGGTAGGCTCCGTTCATGTTTCGGGGTGTGGCAGGTTGGTGGCGGACGGGCCCTGCAGCTGCACTCGTGAACGAGGTTCTCCCCTGAGCTGTTTCACGGAGCAGCCATTTTGGAAACGGTAGTTAGTAAAACCAAGCCAGTGCTGATTAAAGTGAGTATTTAATCCAGCCTCTCCCGTTTCTCCTCTCCCTCTCTCCTGGTCTCTTTCTCTCTGGCTTCGGCCAATCCAGGTAACTATTTCAGTGGACGGGATCCTAACCACCACAGGGTACACCCAGGAGGACTACACCATGCTGGGATCGGATGACTTCTTCTACATTGGAGGGAGCCCCAACACAGCAGACCTGCCGGGCTCTCCTGTCAGTAACAACTTCATGGGCTGCTTGAAGGACGTAAGTAAGATAGCATGGAATGGGCAGTGGGATCTGTGGTTCGCCAGTGATAGTTCTGGGGATAGATAAAGTCAGGATTAAGGAGTTTACCTTCAACTTGTGCTAGCGTCTGACAACGTAGCCACATGCAAAACTACAGTATCAAAACATGGTTTAGTGAAAACAATAAGATACTGGTTGGTAAACTAACTGTCTACACATGAAATTAGTAACGTGGCCTGGAAGGCATGGCTTTGCCACAAAGGGATGTTTCAGGAAAATGTGACATTATATATGTGGTTCTCCACCATTAAGACAAACAGCCAGAGGTGATCGTGACCAGGGACGGTTAAGACGTGTAAAGACATGTTGACGGTGGAGCTTGTGTACTTGTGCGTGTGTTCAACGGGTGTCAGTCAACGGGACTGCTGGTGGCAGGAAGGCACATCTGGGCTGTAACCTTTGGTCAACCTACTACAGACGAGCGAAAGGGGGCCGCGGTCCCGTTAGTCGCTCTTGCGTCTCAGTGGCGACAGCTCCCTGGGCTTCGCTTCAGAGAGTGTCAGGTTCCATTAGCTTTTTCTTCAGTGCAACACTGCGCCTCCCTCTCGACTCATCTGCTTCAGATGGTGCCTGCAGCGGTTCCTCCGCATGCGCTTTCTGCTCTGCTGAAGGCTTCTCCCCCCCAGCCTCTTCTCGGGAAAAGCGGGATGTGACAGAAGTAAGCTTTGACACTCGGAGGGTCGGCCTGGACACTCCGTGGGTTAGCCTGGACGTGCTGGTGTCGGCCACTGCACACAAAACTCAGCCAAGACATGCATGATATCAGACCGGACGTGCAGGGATGAGCCTGGTCCTACTGGCAATCACTGTGGGCTGGGGAACATGTTAGGAAAGAGCACAAGGAGATTCATCAACCCCTCATTCTAACAATGCCTGAAAGAAGAACAAGCATACAAGTGAAAGAGAAATATGCAGTAATCACCACTGGGGTAGTCAGCACTGTGCCAGGAGAAATAGAATATATCACACCGACATTAACGTGACAGGTCAAAATGAGGCTAATAGGCAGGGGTATACACCCACACCTGTTTGTCACAGCTAAAACGAACATAGACAGCAAGTCACGAAAAAGCTATTTGGAGAACAATTTTGTAAGAACCATAGAGAGATTTTAAATAAAATACTATACGTTAATAATGCAAGGACGTTGTTTTGGAGAGAAACGTGCGGAAACTGTATTTACAAAAAAGAATTTAGAAGAACAAAAATAAGTGCATTCGTCATGCTACTGTATGTTTTAATCAGTTTTAGTGCTATATATATGGTTTTGTTTAAAAAAAAATCAATCTAGTTCTCTCTGTCACAGTTTTAACAAGATGCATAGTAAAATTATCATGAGGAAAAGAGCACACCAAGTGAGAGTCATCCAGTCGAACCATCTGCTGGCCAGAAGCATCATGAAAGATCTCTATAAATACCATTAAGTTCCTGGGTGATACCATCTGACATGCGCTGGGAGGGGGGTGGAGAATGGTGTTAACTGCCATTGCAAGGTCTTGTCAGGCACTCTGAGAGCCACAGAGAGTGGCAGCACCCACTCTGCCTTTTTGCCATCATCCATCCCTCCCTCCCTACCTCCCTCCCTCTGTCTTTGTGATACCTTTGGCACCTCCCAAACACACACACACACACACACACACACAAACACACACACACACCATACCCACTCCTCTCCAGTGACATCTCACTCCTTCCTCCTCACTGGCGACCTTCCCTGGACATTTTTTTTTCCACGATGAAGCCTGCTTCCACCCCCTCGGCCCCCGTTTGCTCCCCAGGCTTCGCCGTAATTAATTTCATGCCAATGTGGCTGATGCGGCAGCTTTACCATCCTGACAGGCAAATTAAACATTGATTTCTGTGACGCATTCTCTCTGGCCTTTACACCCTTAGCCTAATGATGAACACCCGCATGGCCACCGCGTCGGCTAATACAGTGTCTCACTTTTACAGTTTGACAGAATTCGTGACCTCTTCCATCCATATACACGTGTGCGAATCACTGACACGAATCGCTGACACGTTTGCTTGTAATCCAGTTGCATGCAGGAAGTAGAATAACGTGGGGGAATGGCTTTGCCGGACTGCAAGTCAGTGCTGGAGAGAGAACTCTGACCTTCACAGAGCGATATCATGAGCTACTTATTTACTGTATGGTTTGCCTGATATGCTTTGAACACCACTGCATTTTTAGCTGAATGGATTTAAGGTGAAATTCTCAGAGGAACACCTTGATAGGGTACACCCATTGTAACACTCAGGAAGGCATTTGGAGTTGTGCTTTTTTTTTTTTATCGTGTTTTTCCTAGAACACGAGAAAGACAAAACACTAAATATAATCAATGAGTGCAGTGATGTAGTAAGTAACAGGCTCCTTGGGTGACCTCTAATTAGCATAATGATGAATGAGGTTTCAATGTGCTGGGTGCTGTTGCGCAGGGCATAGAGTTTTCCCACTGCAAGGAAGCCACATGGCAGTGCTGTAATGTAACAAAGTAATAGTACTTACATTACTATTATATTGTACACAATTACAGTACTTAAGTATTTTGTGGAGGGGTATCTGTACTTTACTTCTGTGGAGTTTTACTCCACTACTTAAATAAAATGCTTAGTTTTACACCGATGTATTTACCACTTGGCATTTTTGTTACGTATTACAAAAACAAAAAAAAAAAAAAAAATACGCTCCCGAAGTTTCGGCTTTCAGTCTGTGAGGTCAGCGTAACAAATTTGGGCAGGTCAAACGAGCAGCAGAAAGAAGCTATCAGGGAAGCAGCAACATTCTCCTCTAGCTGCAGTGATGCAGTCCCCACACCTGCTATGTCTGCTAGCACAACACCTCTGCTTTAAACGAGTGAGTCCACACTAGACCATATATCTTCAAGAGATGTTCTCCTTTCTCGGCATGAAAGGTTTGTAATATCGAATAAAGTGCCTTCTGTGCTTGCCAAAAAGCACAGAAATTCTGACATCTGAAAACTCCTGTCAAACCTCAAATCTAGAAACACATTGAGGCAAGTTAAAACAAAGATAAATGTTATAGAGTTATGTGGTTAAAGCATCAGTGTTTTTTTTAACATTAACGTTAATATTATGGATATGCATTGTGGATGCATGCAAAAGAGGAAAATAACGCCGTGGAGCAACACATGAGGGATGCAATTATTACGGCAGAAGAGGCGTGACTCATCGCCCTCCACACGCTCCCCCCTTAGCCCGAGAGAACTTGTCTCGGAAAACACAGTGGTTACAATTAGCCGGATTCTTTATGCAGAGGTGAGCCTGGGTGTCTTCGGGGCCTAATCCTCCTCTTTGGATCACCGGTTCACACTTCATCCAGGGGTGGCTAATCTCAAGGCGAACCATAATGGTCGTAATTAAACCACTAATCACCCTTTACGACCATCTGAAAGGTCTGAGCAGAGAGTTCTGATCCCAAATTATCTATGCCTGTAACGGTGTGGAGGGTGTGCCTGCTCTTCTTGGTCTCCCCCACGCTTAAAAATAGCGGCTTTTGAGCTCCAAGACGTGTGATTTTTAAGACTGACATACCGAATGGCTTCTTGAGCTTTCTGCTCAATTTGCAGCATTTGAAAGCTCTGCTGTTGCGTCATGTTGGAATGTGTCATTCCCCTCTTTTTTTGACATCACTGCTGCACTGAAGAGATGTGTCATGAGAGATAAAATGCCATGACATTATGCAATAAAAGAGGCAAATGTGCCATAACAGGGGCTGGTCCAGGCCAAATTTACATTTGGAGTTAATTACTCATCTTATAATCTTTTATTCAAAAGATCAGTTTTAACCTGTTAATAAATGTGTGCATTTAGCTATAACAGATCTGGTTAAGGGTAAAGAAAAATCATGCTATGGCAACCTGTTGGCATTATGTCACCTTCTATCCTAATGAAAGAGAAAAGCAGCCCATCTGATTTCTTGAGTGCACTGCTCATAAAAAAGAAAAACGCATGCTACAGCAAGGAGAATCGTGTCTGCAAAACACCCTTTCATGGGCGGCAGGTCAGCGAGCAGCACCATCGCCCTTCACACCCATGCAGCTGCCTTTGACTTTAGCTCGCCGTGTGCGGCTTACCTTTTTTTTTACTTCATGTGTTGACGCAATTGTCCATGTGATGATGGATTTCGTCTCGCAGTCCAAGTGTGTGTGTTTCAAGGGAATCAGTGGCCCAGAGTCGCCCTTAATGTGCGATTATGGCGGCGAGGGTGCCCAAGCCATGTGCTTTCTGATGGGCCCGAGTCCCATCTGAGACATTTCTGGCTCTGCCCACGGTGAATGACAGGATAAGCCGTGGAACTGTGTGATGCTAGCTGGACACACATATGCAGACGGACAGTATTTGTGTACAGTGTTGAGCTGTGAATTAAAGTAGTTTAGTGCAAGAGCAACAAATCTGAAAGCTACTTATTTTTCCCTTTCGCATGAGGAATTTTGCTGAGCTTGGACTGTTGTCATTTTGACGAAGTGAACTCTTTAACTGTTTATCAATTGTATCTGAGAAATATATGTTCCAGAATTTCCTCCTATACAATGCTCTTTTTCCATGCCTGTTGGCCAGAATTTAAGCCAACAGCAACGTACCTATTAAACAGGTTTAGACGTCAGCATTTAATTAAATGAAGGACATAAAAAACCTTGTAATAGTTCAATTCTACATTAGGAAAAAATTTTTACTTCAGTCTCACAATTTTCAGTCCACATTGTTAGAATTTATGCCAAGCACTATGCAATTAGCTGCAAGTTCAGTAGTTCCCCCTTTGTTACTGATTTAGCCTTTAATCTTTTGGCTCTCTTTGATATGAAGACTTTCATATTTTATGAGTCCGTATAACAAAAGTGAACTGGGAAAGTGTGTTGTTCAGGGGTAGATGTATGCCCTGTTAGATTTTAACCCATGACCCTGAGGTGGTCATGGACAAAACATTTTGATTCAAACAGCATCAAACAGGAAATGAACTTATGATTTTATTTGACTGTTTTATTGTTATGATGCTAAGACTTGAGTTGTGAATCTTTTTCTTGTTGTTGCTAATGGACCTTAAATGGTAAATAATTAGGGGCTGTATGTCTGTGCACAGGTGGTGTACAAGAACAACGATTTTAAGCTGGAACTGTCCCGCTTAGCCATTGAGAGGGACCCCAAAATCAGCCTGCATGGAGATCTGATATTCCACTGCGAGGACGTAGCAGCGCTTGACCCCGTCACCTTTGAAACGCCCGAATCCTACATCGCCCTGCCCAGGTGGAACACCAAGAAGACGGGCTCCATCTCCTTTGATTTCCGCACCACGGAGCCCAACGGCCTGCTGCTCTTCAGCCATGGGCGTCTCCAGGGTCCCAAGGAGCAGCGGCCCGACCGCCACCTGAAAGCCGACTACTTTGCCATTGAGCTGCTGGACGGCTTCCTCTACCTCCTCATGGACATGGGCTCCGGCAGCATCAAGATGAAGGCTAGCAACAAGAAGGTCAACGACGGCGACTGGTGCCACGTCGATTTCCAGAGAGAGGGCCGCAAAGGTGACGCACGGCATCGCGTGGGCACAGAATACACAGCTTGCTGGTTTGACAGTAACATATCAGTGTGACTGTCATGCTATCAGGAGTTTCACCATTATATATACGGTGGAGCATGCTTTCAGGACACAGAGTGGTATAAGGAACTTGTGTTGCATAACCAGATGGTTTCTGCTCCTTATGTCATAATCAAATAATTAGAGGAAAAAGAAATCTACAGATCTCTATTCCTGCATAAATAAAACAACTTAAAACCCTTATATACCTATTTTTGTTGGTGTATCACTGTCTATCTGTTGTTTTGTCTTGATTTTATGCATCTTGTGGCTGGTATTGCCTTTATCCGATCTCTTTCCATCACTATCTCTTTCAGTCTGAATTCTCCCCCTCTCATCGTTCTATCACCGTGTCTCTTGGTCTGAGGTTCCCTCCTCCTAACATTCAATCACTGCCATTCAGTCACTCAATCTGAATTTGCTCTCCACCTACCTGGCTGTCACCATATTTCTCATTCTCCTCCGTCTTGCTTTTCTGTAACCATCTGTTTCTGTCTGAATTGGCTCCTCACTGTTGATATTACTGTCTTTGTGTCTGAATCTTCTGTCTTGCCTGTTATTGTCTCTCTCTGTTTGGAATTTGCCCCTAACACTTGCCTTCCTATTACCATCTCAGTGTGAATTTGCCCCTCTCTCTTGCCTTCTTGTCACTGTCTCAGTTTGAATTGGCCCCTCGCTCTTGACTTGGTGTCACTATCAGAGTCTGAAATTGCTCCTTCCTTCTTGCCTTTTTATCACCATCTCAGTCTGAATTTGCCCCTCACTCTTGGCTTCCTGTTACTGTCTCAGTCTGAATTTGCCCCAATGTCTTGCTTTGCTGTCATTGTCTCTGTCTGAATTTGCCCCTCTCTCTTGGCTTCCTGTTACTGTGTCAGTCTGAATTTGCCCTAGCCTTCCTGTCACAATTTTAGTCTGAATTTGCCCCACTCTCTTGCTTTGCTGTCACTGTCTCTGTCTGAATTTGCCCCTCTCTCTTGGCTTCCTGTCACTGTCTCTGTCTGAATTTGCCCCTCTCTCTGCCTTCCTGTCACCATCTTTCTCAGCTCGCTCTCTCCACTTGACTTAGTGGTGTATGTTCTGTTCTCCTTTTTTCTTTTACTACATGATGGTGACAGAAAACGAGGATGACTGTTTTCTAGCAGTCAGGCAGAGCTCTCTCACCTAATCTGCGTCGAGATGCCATGTAGGAAACCCCGCAGAGCATACCCTAGCCCCTGCTGTAACTGCATTTTAATCGACAATTAAGGGGAAGTTTTAAATTAAGAGGAGAAACCAAGCAAGACGCCCGCATGCGCCTCTTCTGTCGCCCACCAGCTGAGCCAGAACTACTGTCATTGCCCTACCACTTGTGTCACTTCGCAACAGAATCACTCCCATATAAAGCATTTTAGCTCACAACAAACAAAACCTATCCACTTAGACACACCTCAAATTAATTCCATTCACTGTATTCATCCCACTCTGGAATGGAACACTTCAGCTGTGCACATTATTAAATATCATTGGACATTGAGTTCCATATATAATGTTGATATGACTGTAATGAGAGAGATATGGGTCTTTTTTTCTTTACTTTTATTTCAGTTTTGTTCCAGGTCCTATAATCGAGTCATATTGTTTAAAGTTGTATGACTGTAACATTCCTTAAATACTTTTAAGAATACCTGCCTCCCAAGAACCTAGTTCTGTTTTAACAGAATTAGGTTGTTCAAATGAAGTATAGCGAGATCGACTATGGAGCTGGGTTCCCCTCCAGACTTCACTGAATGCTGACTTTATCCATTACCCGAGTCACACCTGGCACTTCTGCCAAAGGCAGCTCTAATGATATCCATTTCCAATGTCCCTCTTTGATGCTTTAAGCTGTGTGATTGGCCACCATTCATTTACTAACCTTTGAGTTACCGTTCTAAGTTCTCCTGGGTGTCCGTTATTCATATGGATGCCACCCCTCTGTGCCCCTCCTGGAACCACCACAGGTTCCATTTCCGTCAACAGCCGCAGCACCCCGTTCTTCTCCAACGAGGGCAGTGAGATCCTGGACCTGGACAGCGACATGTACCTGGGTGGGCTGCCCGAGATGCGGTCGGACCTCATCCTGCCCCCTGGGGTGTGGACGGCGCTGCTCAACTACGGCTACGTGGGCTGCGTGCGCGATCTATTCATCGATGGCAAGAGCCGCGATGTGCGTCGTCTGGCCGAGATGCAGAGCGTACCCGGCGTCAGCAGCTTCTGTACCCGCGAGTTCCAGAAAAAGTGCAGCGGCAACCCCTGCGCCAATGGCGGGCAGTGTCGCGAGGGCTGGAACCGCTACATCTGCGACTGCACCGGCACTGGGTACCTCGGCGTCAACTGTCAGACTGGTATGGCTCCACTCGGTTTGGCTTGGCTCACTCTGCACAGCGGCTGTGGCAGTGCCAGACAGCGATGAGCTTTAAGGGTTAACAAAATCGTGCTAGACAAGAGCTGTGTGGGAGGGTTGACAGTGAGTCAGTCCATTTGGTGCCTGGCCTTTTCAGTAAAATACACACAGAACACATTCGAATGCTTCGTTTTATACATACTGAGAAGCACAAAGAAAAAGCGGATGGTGAAAGCTAATTTTAAAACAAAACTTCTATCAGTTGTATTGGTGGTGAAATAATGGCAGTCAGAAGTAAAGCTGTGCGGGAGTACTTGTGTATACCAATAAAGCAACACATTCAAATGGTTTTATAGGTGATTTCGGAAAGGAGATTTTTAGTAATTTTGTGGTTAATTGCATAAGTGCTTCCAGAATAGAGAGATGATTGTGATTTGATAGGGAAGAACAGTCTACGGATGAAAACTAGAGCCATGTATGGATTAAAACTGAGTGAAGGGGAATGGTATATTAAAGAAACAATTGGTTAGATGGGAAATTGCATGAGACTGTGATATGATGGTGAACAAGGTGTGTGGTTGGCATGGCAACAGTTTTTTTTTTTTGAGTTAGCTGCATTCTTGTACATTGGACAATAATATGAGGTTTTCCGTGCAGTTCAAATACAAGCGAGATGCTGGTGAATGCAAATTGATGACATTTTACTAATTATTTTTTTGATTGAATGGATGCAAAGGTTTGTTGCGGTTGGCAAAAATACATTCTCATATTGTGTCATCACCTTTAAAGCTCTCAGCTGTTAGGAATGCAAGTCCTTAAGTACATTATTGTAATTATAGAAACATTTTTTTTTTCCTGCCGATTCAAATGTTGTCAAATCATGTTCTTCTTGGTTTACCCTCCTCCCTAGACTTTACTGCCATCTGTAGTCAGTATAAAGTACTGCAGGCTAGTACAATAGTTTGTGGAAGTTTTACCTATTCTAATTGCATTTGTATATAGCTTACTTAATTTTTTCAGTCAGTCAGTCATCTTCTACACCAGTTCATCCTGTTAAGGGTCGTGGGAAGCTTGGAGCCCATTCCAAGACACACAGGGGGCAGGGCAGGGGACACCAACCCACCACAGGACACACACACACACACACACACACACACACACAATTTGGAGACACCATTATCTTTGGACGGTGGGAGGAAACCAGAGAACCTGGAGAAAACCCACCAAGCACAGGGAGAACATGCAAATGCCACACACACAGACCCAAGGCGGGAATCGAACCCCAGTCCTGCAGGTGCGAGGCAACCACCATGCCACCATTTTTCATAGACCTCTGTAAACACTGTAACTTATTTGCATTTGAGATTATTTCTTCAGTGATCCATTAATCCATTAAGTCATCTGCTACACGTTTACACTTTTATTACTTGTTTCATAGGCTATATACCTTATATACTGAATATATTTTGTAATAATAAGTGAAATATGACAGCCACCATTGTGGCTCAACTAGTAGTCTTGTTGTGCCACTGCCTGACACCTACAAAATGGTGGGTTTGAATCTGGCTCTAGGTACTGTGTGTGTGTGTGTGTGTGTGTGTGTGTGTGTGTGTGTGTGTGTGTGTGTGTGTGTGTGTGTGTGTGTGTGTGGGGAGTTCACATATGTGGGATTACTGTAGTTCTGCTGTTTCCTTCCACAGTAACAAAAACATGCAGGTCAGTTAGAGTGGGAGCTCCAAATTGCTTTTAGTTTGCGAGTGGGGGTGTGTTTGTGCCCTGTAACACTGCGCAGGAGGACAAGATGTGTTTTTTAATTGTGCTTTACTCTCCATCACAAGCTCTACACTCACCTTCATATGAAGCTTTTTCCACAGTACTGACACGTAAACGTGTTGAATAAAGCTGTAGCTGGCGGGTCTGCTCCTGACACTTTGAGCCCGGGGATTCCCTGCAGCAGCCGCACAGCTCGTTGGGTATTCGTTGCCCTGGCGACGTACCTCACTTACCCCCGGGCTCTTTTTGTGCCGCTGCAGAGGCAACGGTGTTGAGCTACGACGGCAGCATGTACCTGAAGATTATCATGCCAGGCACCATGCACACAGAGGCTGAAGATGTGGCGCTGCGCTTCATGTCCCAGAGAGCGTACGGCCTGCTCATGGCTACCACCTCCAAAGAGTCCGCCGACACCTTGCGCCTCGAGCTGGACGGCGGGAGAGTCAGGCTCACCGTCAACCTAGGTAAATTTGTGGGCGGAGCCTGGACATATGCCCCCCTCCCACTCCCACATTCCCACCCCTTCCAGTCCTGGGACACCGTTAAACCCTCCCCTTTTCTCCCTGGTCCCTAGCAAATGTGTTTCTTATTTCCACCCCATGAAGATAAAGAGGGGGGCTCACGTGCCATTCACAATGTCAGACAGAAATAGTGAGGATAGCTCCATTTGTCATAACGCAAGGAAGCAGCGGCTTGCCAGTAAATTTGTAAATACACTGAAATTGATTTAATTTTTCTTATGGTTGCCAGTCTTTTTAGGTTTTAGAGAAATATTAGTTGTGTAACAAATGACATGTAAGTTTAGTAATAAATAGGATGTGAAGATAAGCCATACCTAATACTAAATGAGAAATATTATTGGCTAAGCTGTCGGTGCTTTGGACAATAATAAGCAAGAAGCAGAAACACAGGAAATTTTATGCAAGCCACTAAAAATAAAAACAGCTCACATCAGATTACATAGCAACCAAATGTTATGAATTTTTATGCGTTAACACTTGGCAACCCTAAATTATTACTGTGTAGTTTAAAGTAAAAGGAATGCTTTTAGAATGAGGCATAAGAGCATTTCTGTCAGATATCTGTGACCAAGGTCAGCCCTTCCCTTTATGTTCCATCTTTTGAAAGAAGAGTGGGTGGGGCCTTGGAGAAAGTGGGCAGGGTTTGTCACAGGATCCATGGGTGTGATAGGCCACAGAAAGACTAGCAAGTTTGTCTCCCACCTTCAGTTCAGAACAGGTCATTTTCATGTCCTTTTCTCTCTGTTTCTCTGCATCACTCTCTGTCACTCTTTATCTGTCTCTCTCAACACTTCGCACTTTCTGCCCTGTATCTCTTTCTCTCATTTTCACATGGCCAAGGCTCAGAAGATGGAACTTTTCATCCCTTCAATGGCCTGTATATCTGCGGCCCTTGGAACAAACAGCCAGAGTGACCATCTCACTGAGAATCAGTTACCTCTCGTCTTTAGTGTAAATCCTGCCTCACACGCCCCAGGTGCCAGTCTCTGCTTGTACCTCAATCCACAAAAGTCTCTGCTGGGTTCTGAGTAAACAATGGACATGGTACAGTCATACATCTATACAGTTTACACATTGTAGATGTCTCGCAGAAGATTGTACAGCTAGTAATAAAAGTAATAATAATTCTTTAACATAGTTACCCCAGGCCACATGCAGCCTTGTAGTCTGTGGTTGGTCATCTCTTCTGCTGTGTGACATACGGCATTAAAAAGGAAATCTGTCTGTACCGTTGTCGTGCTGGTTCAACAAAATGAACCTGGAAGCTGGGCGTCTGTCATGTGACACATCAGCTGAAACCCTTAGACCTGCTGCCCATTCTCATTGCAGACGTAACACTGCCTCCACACGTCAGGTGTTACACGCAGTGCTTAGTACTGCCCTAATATCTTTGGAGTGAATACTGTACACACTGTCCTCTTCATCACACACACACACACACACACACACACACACACACCAACTGCAGATTTAAGGAAACAGCACCGTTGCATTGAGTGTCTTCCATCTTTGCTGTGTCGTTACCCTCTTTGTGGTAATGGTTATCCTCAAATGCAACGGTTTTGAGAAGTGCAGACCCCCCCCCCCACAGACACACACACACACACACACACACCATCTCAGTGCAGTGAGAACGGTTCCTGGCTGTTTGTGTCCACTATTCTGTAGCGGTTGACAGCTTGAGAACACGCCCCAGCCACGGCCAGGCATTTTTGAAAGTCTGAAGCCATCAGTCCCCAAATGCAGATCACCACCCTGTGGTAGAGCCCTGCAACTACAAGCCCCAGTCCCTATATTCAGCTCATTGTTTTTTCAGGTCCACTACCTGACAAACCAACAGCGTAATTAGAACTGACAAGTTTGATCAGAAGGTTGTTTTTCTTCTGAGGAGCAGCCAATGGGAGACATCTTCTGATCAGTCCTGTGTCTTGTTTTTACTTAATCATATCTCTAATTCAGTGCAAATAGTTTTTTTTGTAAATAAAAAACCCTTACCTCTTATTTTACATATTTCTTAAAATTAATTATGAATCCATTTAAAAGTACAGTACATCAAATGTAAGAAAACTTTAGTTTTCTGTATTCAGTGTAGTCCTGAGACTTTATGATGTTATTTTTCACTAAAACATTAATTTGCCACATAGAATATGGAATTTGTTAAATGAATATATAATGTGTACTGCACTCCTTGCAAATATATTGCAAAGCAATATTATGTTTTATAGTTTCTGTTTTTTTTTCTCACTTGACCTAATAGAATTGCCACTCTGTGGCTGGTAACCATGAAACATTGTGACATTTTTGATGTAACAGGCCTAATTAGTAATGACTCCCCGTTTCTTTCATGAAGCACTGGGCATCGCTTGGCTGGGGTGTGCAGACCACCTTTTCCTAAATACTTGTTCAGCTTCCCATTCCCAAAGTGTCTCAGATGTATTGCTGAAGGCAAACCTACACAGCCTCCCTGTAAGTGAAATAGGAATAAGTAATAGGCGTGTGCATTTGTGTTTGCATTAGATATCCACATCAGTGTGCAGATAAGTCTTACCATTTCTTGCCCTGGATCTTGCTAGCTGACTGTGTTCAATTCAGCACCTTAAACGTGTCTTGTACAGAGGCTACATCAGCTGCTGTCCACCTCACCGCGTAGAGACAAACGCTCTAGTTAGACGTGTTTCAAGCGCACAGCTCCGGACCTAGCAGCTTCCGGAATTATTCTCTGGAGGCGTGTGATGTGGTTTGCTTTCCTGAGGCCTTTGGGGGTGGTGTTTTGGAGGTGGGGGTGTGGGGGGGCTCTGTGGATGCATTACAGGCTGAAGGTAAAGGTGGTTCTGACTCAGAGCTTGTCCCCGGATGGTGGGCGCAGCACAATGCTTGGTTGTCTGCAGACTGTACCTTGAAGGATGTAAAATGTTTATTTATTTCTTTTAAACTCCTTTCCTTCTGGTTTTCTTTTAATTTGATCTCACCATCTTGCTCTCTCTTCCACCAGATTGTATCAGGATAGACTGTAACCTCAGTAAGTGGTTCTTATGCTTTAAAAATGCTTCACCTACAAGCTGTCTCTATATGAAACTGTATATCTCTTCCCACACAACCACACCCAAAAATATCCTTTTTTTTTTTTGGTCTTGATCTCCTGTCGATTTTTTTAATTATTATTATTTTGTTACCAAACTCAAGCTCCATTTGATCTTTACCTTTAACGTTTTGTTCCATATTTTTCTGATCATTTCTCTCCACATTTTTATTGTTGTCTCCTTTTTTTCCTTTGCACCTTTGACCTTTAAGCTGTTTCTGTTGTCATGTGATTCCAAGCCCTCCTGTGTTCCTGCATCCTCTCTTTTCTACTCTCTCGTCACCTTCTCCGCCACACAGACGGTGCATTCACACTATGTTTGGTGGTGCTCAGCTCAGCAGACAAGTGGTTCTGTGGTGTTTCTGATGCACTGTGCTCAGGTTAATCACGATGCAAGGTGTTCAGCCTTCAGATTTGTCTGCCTCTGTTCACCAGGTACATCAGAGTGATTGTTTCCATTGCTCTATTATCAATCAAAGCTAAGAGGTTCTGCAGCACAGTGGCAAGGCTGTCTAAGACATCTAAGATCTTAATTGCATTGAGAAAAAATAGCTCCACTTGTCAGAGTTTTTTTTTTATGAATATGGAGTTTTTGTTAATATGCTTTAAAATACTAGTAAATATCTTACATGTTGAAACAGTCTGTGTATTACCATAAAGTTGGTTTCTTGCTCAGATATATAACTGAGCTCAAGGTTCAAATTTAGTGATCTTTGATATCATGCATTTAATCTTTTTTTCTGGAGGTAAGCTAATTTAAAATGTTTTTGAAGGAAATAAATTGCTACATCGGTGAGGTAAGTGTAGTCTGACAAATTTGCAGGTACAGTTTTTTTGTGTCTGTGTGTGTGTGTTGTGTGTGTGAGTGTGCGTGTGTCTGTGTTAGCATGCGTCTGTGTGACTGTGAGAGAAAGGGAGTGTAAGAGTGCTTTATCAGTCTTTATTTCATGTGGTGAGAGCCATCTACCTATAAGTTGCAAGTTTGTCGTGTAGCATTTAAATAGGATTTTTTACAAATTTATAAATAAACTGTTCACAAGTTTTTGGGTTTCTGACAGATTTGTGTCAGTATTGTATTACATATTCTGACATATTCTATTTTTGTAGAAGAACATTTAATGGGTGTTTTGCACATAGTATTTCCACAGAATCACAGGTGCAGTTCATGTATGACGGTACATGGAGCTGGCAGCCCTGCAGTATGCCTTGTAATAAACCATATAGCCACTAGATGGCCACATGTATCCACTTTTTAAACGCTATAGCAATAACTGGTGCCTCAATTTTCCTTCTTCCTTACTACAGAGTAGGGGGTTGGTGTGGTAGGCTTTGTCATTTTATGTACATTTAAATAGTATAAATTTGATGGACACACTAAAAAAATGCAACAGCAGTGAGTGCCTTTAAAACAAAGCCCTCAAGGTTTTAAAACAAGAATTACCATAAAAACAATGAGGTCATACGTATCATATCTCCATGC